>CM022706.1:17733175-17831068 GCA_012295165.1 Asparagus setaceus | reverse complement strand
TTACTTATATACTGACATGAGCCAACAATTTTTCTAACGGCTCGATACCAATAAAACCTTATCAGCCCGGTTCCAAAGTGTAATAATTTGGAGCGTGACTTGTCGGACAATGCAATCATTGGCCACATTCATGCCCCTAGATCATCCTGTATACAGATATACAACCAAAACTACACCACGAGCATGTAACTAAATGAACTAAAGAAATATATAGATAAAAAATCCCCGAAGTCGAGTTCAACTAAAAGTCCACAACTATCCATAATGGAAAAGAGAATAAGAAATGACATCATAGTCTAGCAAAAAAACATGGGGCACAAAGAAAAGTTTAAACCAAATAACTACCTAAACAAGCTGAAATTGATAAAGCCGATAGGATAGAAGGTGATGTCTGCCTTGGGCACGCTCCTCAAAGTACTCTTGATCCTGCGAGAAGAAAGAGCAGGGCCAGAGTGGGTGTGCAAACCCGGAGAGAGTCGAAAAACTCTCAACAAGCATGTAAAATGAAGGAGTATGCGTGTATAAGCTGTGTGTAACGGTATAAAGAAAATATGAAAACTCAATTAAAGGTGATTCAAGAAAAATTATAGATATAAAACAAGGTTTACCACAAGGTACACAAACATATTATTGTTTTAGCTATTATTTGAATTAGAGTAGAATATGTTGGTGTATATAAATCTTCCCTAAACCCGATCAGGAACCGGCTTCAAGTCGAGGAGTTGGCCCTAGCCCTTATATATATATAAATCTAGATATCAAGAATGTGAGCCCGCTTATATACCGTCATGTTCTCCGTCCAATTTCCTTCATAAGCCCCACATTTATTAATTTATTTTACGTGGTTGTGCATGAAATATTGTTCACTAACCACGAGTTACCGTGGACGGGCACCAAGAATCACCACTCAAACCGATTCGACTAAAGCTCGGCCGCCACGGGTGACTTGATTCAAAAGAAGATCACACCTCCGCAATCTCATCCGCATTCCATCCACCAGGCTCTCGCTCTCGGCCAATCCCGCTGGCGATCCCGCAGCAAGAAAATGGTGTTAAAGCCCCACGCTGCACGATGATCGAGGTAAAATTTCGATCAAGGATTATTTGGGCCCGGCAAGAAGCCCCACCAACTCATGGTGATGAAGGTCCTACCCTCTCGCCATGATAAGAAGATTCCCGCACGCCTCACCGAATTTGATCGAAATTAGAGCCCGCCGAACTTCGCACAAGAAAGGCTTAACGCGGAGACGAAAGTGACTCTTGAAACCTTTGATAATGTGGCTCATCCTCGGCGAGACGCTTTTCGACGACGATGACGCTATACCCGAGAAGTCGCACTCAACATATGAGGGGTTGCTCCGCGCTCATGCCATGAGTTGTACTATCGCGGTCGGGGTACGAGTAAATCTCAAATAGAATTCTCCGAACCAACACACATTGCCCGTGTTCTCAAACTAATCGTATGTGTTGTCGAATGTAATCGCACTGCCGGCCCAAGAAGGCCGCTTGATAGGCTTGGCAACAAAATGCCAAGAAGATCGGAGTCTCAAAGGCTTATATGACCAACGAGGGTGGGATACTAATCCTCCTCGAAGATGAATGCTCCACCCAATGAGGGAGACTCGACATTCGCCCGATTCATCTTTGGGATTCCCACACCCCTGAGAAGCTTTCAAGGCTTTAATGTCAAATATGGCTTCAGCTGATCTCCCGCATCGTTGAGAGTGATGAAGACATGCCAACATGGGAAGACCCATGGATCCATCAACTCCAAGCTTTGGGGAGGTTCGAACAAAGAGAACCCCCACTAAGGATGAGGTAGTCCAGTTAATATGGGTGAGGAAGAGCATCCTAAGCTCATAAACATCAGCAATACTCTTCCCTTGGAAGAAAAGGAAGAGTTGATTGCCCTAATCGTGAGTATATTGATGTATTCTCGAGCTACGAGGACATGCCAGACTCGACTCCTACGTGGCGACACATCGCCAACATCAAGATGGATGTCAAACCCGTACAAACAAAGAAGACGGTTTCATTCCACAAATATTGCAAGCAATCGTTGACAAGTAAAGAAACTCATAGAATCGGATTCATCGAGGAAATTCAACATCCTGGATTGGGTGGCTAATATAGTCCCTGGCCATGAAGAAGAATGGGTCGATTAGGATCCGGTCGATCACAGAGACCTCAACGCCGCTTGCCCGAAGATGACTTTCCTCTTCCAATCACCGATGTCATAGTTGACAACACATGTGGATTTGAAAGAATGTCCTTTATGGATGGCTTTCGGGTATAATCAAATCAAGATGCACCCCGACCAAACACACCGCTCGTAACTTTACTCCAGATATATACACGGTCATGCCTCGCAAAATGCCTCGAACATACCCGGGCCGAAAGCAATGACGGAGATTTTCCAGATCATCTTTGGAAAACGGCCGAATGCTACGCCGACGATTTGGTCGTGAAAGCCGTGGACAAAGGAGATCACATCAAAGATCTTAGAACGGATTCGAACTCATGCGACCATCGCTAAAGATGAACCCTCGCCAAATCCTTCCTTGGGATGTCCAGCAAGTGTTCTCTTTTGTCACACCGACAAAGGAATCCACGCCGATCCCGACAAAGTGAAGGCGATTCAAGAATTGCAACCCCGAGAAACGAGAGAACTCAAGGTTACAAGGGCGACATGACATCCGACGGTTCATATCGAACCTATCGCTGGTGCCAACCATTCTCAAAGTTGAACAAGAAGGGCGGTCATATATTTTGACGACGCCGCTAAGGCATTCGAAGAGATCAAATCGATCTCGCTAAACCTCCCGTTCTTGTGCACCACGGTCGGAAAACCGCTGATCTACGCCAAGGCAATCAGATCATTCGTTGCTTTACTCGCAGACGACGCATGCACGTCATGAACAAGCAAGCAGTATTACCCGAGTTAACATTAGCCTGCGGCCGAGTCTCGATATCCAATGGTCGAAGCAAAGGCTTTGCATTAGTGTTCGCGATTCGTAAAATGCGGACTATTTAGTCGGACGACGATTTATGTTATTCTAACGAACCGGTCCGGATATTTATGACCCACCGCCTCGATGAGTCAAGGCTGGCTTAAATGGGCCTTGCTCTTGTCCCAATATGACTTGTATTTCAAACAACGTAAGTCACCAAAGGACGCGATTTGTGATCTCTGGCCACCCACAACGGATGCGCTTGAGCTATATGATGATCTTCCCGATGAAGTTCAAGAAGTCAACACTACATCGCACCAACAAATATGGCGATTGTACTTTGACGAGCTTCGAGCTACTAATGTAAGTGCCCCGATGTTCTAAGATTTCACCGAGTCGGGTTGTCTTAGTTTTCCGGAATCATGTCATGCCCTGCTTATTCACTCATCAACCTTGCTCTAATAACGAAGGAATACAATGCACTACTTATTGGACTTAGTTTCGCCAAGGAGCTGGGGGTCTAATATCTCGCTGCATGGTGATTCACAACCGATAGTTAAGCAGTCCGTGGTGACTACGGCGAGGAATCCCGACCGATCCCCTATCATCGTAGCCGCTGAAATGGCGGACTCATTCAAGAATTCTTCATCGAATATATCCCGCGGCCCAAACGCCACGCGATGCACTAGCGGCGCGAATGTGGTCGCTAACACAACCTTCCGAGACCGAGCAATTAGTTACGCCAGACTCACCAACTCTTCGTACATTATACGATGAGGCACAAGAAGATAAGGTAGTTACCAAAGAGGTACATGCAACCCAAACCAAGTTGCCCCGAGATTGGCGCCCTATCATCGACACGCCTTACATGGTATTCTACCGTAAGACGAAGGAGAGAGAGAGTCAATCCCGACAAGAGCTCCAAGATTCTTCTACGACACGGAGACTCAGATGTTATATCGCCGGGGGTACGATGGTCTTTTACTCCGATGCCTTTCAAACAAAGAGGCAGAAGAGGTCCTTCGGGAAGCACACGAAGGTGAGTGTGGTGCGCATCAACCCGGTCCCAAGCTCTACGATCGAATCAGGAGAATGGGCTACTTCTGGCCAACGATGATTAATGACGCAATGAGCACGCCGAATGCCACGCTGCGTCAAATTCACGCTAATTACATGCATCGCCTCCCCGAAAGCAGCTGCATCCTTCGCCACATCCCGCCATTCGAGACATGGGGAATGGACGCGTAGGTCCCGCTTCCTCCTCGGCCAAAGGCGATCGGTTTATTCTAGCGATCACCGACATTCCAAGTGGTCAAGCAATCCCGCTAAAAGAAGTCAAGGCGAAGTACCGTCATTGCCTTTATCAAACACCATGTCATTTATCGACATGGTGTCCCGAGACGGATCGCGCATGATAACGGTCCCATCTATCGCGAATTCCTTCATCGTTTTGCTAAAAGTTCAAGATACAAGATGTCTCGCCAACAGCCTTATAATCCAAAGAAGAAATGGATTAGCCGGCATTCAACAAGACGATTATCAAAATTCTATCGGCTTGTGAAGAGTAACAAGCGCAGACCGATGATAAACTCGAGAAGCACTCACGCGACGCACTCCATCAGACGCCAACCGAGAGACCCCGACTTCGGGTTTGTGCGCGGCTCCCTGGAGATTCGCACTGCCACTTCTCAGACGCCTTTCAACAGATGACGATCAAGAACAACATCAAAATGTCTCAAGAGCTTGAGATGTTAGATGAGAAGCTCGAGGCTCAACAATGCATTGAGTTCTACAAGCTAGGATGTCGGGCTTTCAACAAGAAAGTTCGACAGAGAACCTTTAGAGAAGGAGATTTGGTCCTCGCCGCCGACGACCGATAATCCTCACTTCCAAAAGAAAGGTAAATTCAACCTAAATGGGAGGGTCCGCTTGTAATAGAAACGTTTACTCCAATGGTGTGATCGCTTAATTACCCAAAATGGCGACCGCAATTAATGCCGATAAATGGGAAGTTCCCTAAAAAATACTATCCTTAGTATCTTCGATAACCCTTTCGACGGAAGTTCCTCGTGATATTTCACCCACTTTTCTTGAGGATAACCCTAGATTTGTCCTCCTCCATCATAATCCCACGATCAAATTCCTTGAAGGTGGGCCTACAAATTTTCTCGTACATTACCAAAATCTCCTCTTGATTCCGCCAATGAACAAGAGGCCCAATCAAAATCCTTTACGGAGATAGAATATAAAATTTTCCTCTTCAAGCTGAAGACCCCTTTCGTGATAAACGGAGGGTTCTTTCCATCTTCATTCAGTAGCTACCGAACAAGGTACGATTTTCGCATTGTGTTGTCCGGATCAAGGTCGCCTGAAGTCTTTTTACTCTCGTGAGTGGAGATCCCACTCTTAGTTCCATCTTCATCTTAGGTAGCGCTACCATCAAGGTAAGGCCGGATTTTCAGACGTTGTCCGACCGGCTCAGTCTTTCTGTTTCTGAGTGGAGATCCCACTCTTAGTTTCATCTCCATCTTAGGTAGCGCCCGAACCGGCTGTATACGGATTTTCGTGACTGTGTTGTCCGGATCAAGGTCGCCGAGTCTTTTCGGTTCTCGAGTGGAGATCCCACTCTTAGTTCCATCTTCATCTAGGTAGCCAACCGGCTATAAGCGCCGGATTTTCGCATCAGTTGTCCGATCGGAAGGTCGCCTGGTCTTTTCGCTCGGAGTGGAGATCCCACTCTTAGTTCCATCTTCATCTTAGGTAGCTTTGACCGGTATGCGCCGATTTTCGGATCGTGTTGTCCGACCAAGGTCGCTCGAAGTTTTTTCGCCTTCTGAGTGGAGATCCCACTCTTAGTTCCATCATCTTCATCTTAGGTAGCCGACCGGTATGGTATAGCGATTTTCGCATCAGTTGTCCGACCGGTCGTCACCAGTCTTTTCGCTTTGAGTGGAGATCCCACTTTAGTTCCATCTTCATCTTAGGTAGCGCCGATCGGAAGGTATAGCGCCGGGATTTTCGCATCGTAGTCCATCAAGGTCACCGAAGTTCTTTCGATTCCAACAAAGAAGGAATCTCATTAGCCTCATCCGGAAATAGAACACATTCTTCTTTTCCCACCTCAATCAATCTTCCTCCTGCTACTATTCTCCTGGCCAAAAGAGGACACCAAGGTTCATCTTGGGGCATTTTATCCCGGCCTAAGAAGGGATAAAGCCAACGCCACACGCTGCGCTGTAGTCTTTTCTCCGATTGAAGAAGACACCGAGTTCGATTCGGGCATTTTATCCTAAGCCTAAGAAGGATAAAGCCAACGCCACACGCTTCGGGCTTAGTCTTTCTCCCATTGAAGAAGACACCGTGAGTTCGACCGGGGCATTTTATCCCGGCCTAAGAAGGGATAAAGCCAACGCCACACGCAAGGTTTGCTTAGTCTTTCTCCGATTGAAGAAGACACCGTGAGTTCGATTCGGGCATTTTATCCCGGCCTAAGAAGGATAAAGCCAACGCCACACGCTACGGTTTGCTTTTCTTCCCATTGAAAAGACACCGAGTTCGATTCGGGGCATTTTATCCCGGCCTAAGAAGGATAAAGCCAACGCCACACGCTGCTGTCGGTAGTTTTCTCCGACAAGAAGACACCGAAGTTCGACCGTATTTCATCCCGGGCCAAGAAGGATTTAAGCCAACGCCACACGCTGTCCGTAGTCTTCCCGCGAAAAAGACGGCTTCACGATTCAAATATCAGCATTAAGTCTAAGAGAGTTTCATTTTTAGCACAACGTTGTGTGTAGAATGGATTTAGATAATCTACATGCTAGCCCAACTCAAACCAGAGTTGGTAAAGGCTCATCAAACCCGCTATCGGGGTTGGCCATTAATACCCCTAAAGTCAACGCCACACGCTGCCGCTTAGTCTTTCTCCCATTGAAGAAGACACCGAGTTCGATTCGGGCATTTTATCCCAAGCCTAAGAAGGATAAAGCCAACGCCTAACACGCTGGCCGCTTAGTCTTTCTCCGACCGAAGAAGACACCGTAGTTCGATTCGTATTTCGGCCCTCGGCCTAAGAAGGGATGAGTCTACGTGGTAACACGCTGCTGTCGGTGGTCTCTTGCCCGTAGATACGGCCTATGTATTCAATATCATAGCAACGAAGTCTAGAAGAGTTTCATTCTTTTAGCACAACGCCACGGCGAACGGATCCAGATAACCGCGACGCCAGCCCAACTCAAACGGTAGTTGGTAAAGGCTAATCAAACCCGTTGGACCGAGGATTTGCCAAAATCCTATAAGTATTATGGTTAATTACTCGACGAAATAAAAGAATCATAATAAATAATGAAAGGAATAAATCTTATTCATTTGAAGCAAATATAGAAGGAACTACAATTGTCGACAATTGATTCAAGCAAAGTTATGATAATACATCTAAATAAAAATCGTAATGACCCGGCCGAACAAAGAGAACGTAAAAGTCTCAAAGACATCGACTTCATTGGCGCATCCAAGAATGTGAAGCAAGGTCAGCCTTGACGGCGCTAATTTTTCCTCCTCGGATCGCCGAACAGCCTGGCTTCCTTCTCAAGTTCCTCTTCGAAGTTCGCGCAATAGCAAACCGTGATGTTCCCGAATCGCCGAGGATTTGCTTCTCACGCCAGCGACATCCCGACTCGTGCACTCACGCTGAAATCCTTCAACGCTCTTCTCCCTTGAAAAATTCCCGACTCCTCAGACGCTCGACACGGGTGGTACAAGTTTATCTACGCAGCGACGCTGCCGCCATATGAGTTCAAAATATGATCTCTTGCTCGATATTTTCCTTTCGCTAAAAACGCTCAATGGTAAGCCTTGATCCGAAGCTTCGCCGATGAGTCGATCACTCATCGCATGATTCAAAAAGCAAATCTCCACACGGTGATGCAAGAGTTAGCCGCCTAGTGAGCTTTTGCTCACAACGATTAGCTAGCCGAGGGCCACCAACACGGAATTTCTCCAAGATACTTTAATGGAATGGGCAAGACCATAAAGTCGCTTCATCTAACCTCGATAATAGAGACGCCGCTTCAAACCATTCTTCAACACCAAGGAGACCCATCACGTAACCGAGTCGAACGGCAGCATTTTTGGCCCGGCAATTCTGCAATAGGTTGAATCGGAAGTGGTCCGCCAGATTAACTCGGGCCTCCACCCGCCTCTATACTCGGCTGGCCTCGGAACTCGCCAAGGCCGTGGGGGAGGCGGTGGAGCGGATGATGGAAGCGATCCTCAAACTCGCCATCCAAATTATGATAGTAGGCTCAGCTTCACGGTTTCTTCATGTGAGTGTTCGCCATGATCGCTTCCTGGAAAAAGGCCTTCCCGATGACCTTGAGAATCGACTTGACATTGGGAGCCTTCAAGCAGACTAATAATCATCTGAGCATCCGCCACCACAAGAGAACAAAGGGTTAACAGATCATGTAGGAGGAATATCTTTAAAAAGGAAACAAGATAAGGCGAGAACTCTCTAAAACCCATGAGATCGAAGTCACGACCTTATAATCGGGTACAATTTCACCTGCATCGATACCCGAGAACCATAAATATAGTCGCATGAACAAAGCAACAATATATCCCGCTCTACGTGGCGAGTACGGTATGAAATCGCCCCGCTAATAACATCGTAGATGGGTGATCTTTGAAGCCTCAACTCACGAAGGAGAATCTCATCTTCCCAATCGCCACAAAGGAGAACGGCTGGGTCATAACGAGTACACACGAAGCGCCGATCCTCAATGGGAGAATTCGCTCTTCCCAATCGCCACAAAGGAGAACGAAGGGATACAACGCGATATGGTATGGTAGAATATGATAACGCCTGGCGCACCACCCAAAGAGGAGGCGCGGCATTCACGCCGCAGGCGAAGCTGATCGACTCGAACGCTGGATCTTCCCCGACGCATATCGGAACCGCAAAAGAAGACGATAGAGTCGATACATGGCTAATATTGGCAAATACAACGCAAACTTGTTGGTCGTCGTGGCTCATCGCCACGACCGAGCATCGAATCTGACGACACGGTCCGACGTCGCGAATACAACTAAGCGAACCAACGGTTTAATTTATCCAGCGCGGCACTGAAGCCGGCTATGGCGCCGCCATACGGCGCTTCAAAGAAGCGCTGGCGCTGGCGCTCAGTTGGCTTCAAAGAATGCAATATTGGCTTCAATACTGCACGCTGCTGGCGCATCGCCGCTTCGGCCATGGCAAATAAGGGCCAGGCCAACACTGGCTGCCGCTAAGGCTTAGCTCACCGCCACAGACGCCATTGCTGCCAAGGCCACAGACTTCCTGGTGTTGCCGCTGCCGGGCTACGGCAGGTCGCTCACACTCGCCGACGTCTTTCTCGGGTCGGCGGGCCAGACAAGACAAAAAGGGAAGAAAAGAAGAAAAAGAATTTACAAAACTTGTATACATACCTCGCTGATCAAAAGAGACAAGACGGCGAAGCGATGAAAACAAGAGAGGAAGAGAGCGCCGCCTAGGTCAAAGAAGAGGAGGATTTATGGGTATTTATAACAACCCCATATGGACCCAACCTTTGAATAAGGACTCTTATTTGGCAACAGTAGGAATTCTAATTGGAGCCCAATTAGATATCCAAAAGGAACCAAATCAGCCCCTAATTAGGAGCCCTAATTGAACCTTAATTGATGCCAAAATAATGCCAAATCAGTCCTAATCGCCCCTATCCTCTCCGCCATATTTGGAAAGATTCTCAAGATTTATTCGGCAGATAACACTCGCTGGTACCCCCATCGACGCCAATCAACGCTTAATCATACTCCAACTAGACATTTAGTATAAACCGCTTTCCAATTTGTCGAGAAGTTCCTAAGAATATTATCACAAGAAATATTCTTAGATAACTCGATCGTATGATTGCATCGACGAAATCAACGCTACCTAATCCTACTCCAACTAGGATTACGAGTATAAACCGCTTCCTAATTTATCGAGAGCCCTAAGAATATTTTCACAAAAATATTCTCGATAACTTGTAATGATTGCATCGCCAATCAACGCTGCAGCCTAATCCTACCCAACTAGATTACGGTATAAACCGTTTCCAATTTGTCGAAGTTCCTAAGAATATTCTCACAAGAAATATTCTTAGGATAACTCGATCGTATGATTGCATCGACGAAATCAACGCTACCTAATCCTACTCCAACTAGATTACGAGTATAAACCGTTTCTAATTTATCGAGAAGTTCCTAAGAATATTTTCACAAAAATATTCTCAAGGATAACTCGACAGACGGATTGCATCGGGCCAATCAATCCGCCTAATCCTACTCCAACTAGGATTACGAGTATAAATCTTTCCCAATTTGTCGAGAAGATCCCTAAGAATATTCTCACAAGAAATATTCTTAGGATAACTCGATCGTATGGATTGCATCGACGCGAAATCAACACATCACCTAATCCTACCCAACTAGGATTACGGAGTATAAACCGCTTCCTAATTTATCGAGAAGTTCTAAGAATATTTTCACAAAAATATTCTCGTGGATAACTCGACACGGATTGCATCACGCCAATCAACGCTGCCTAATCCTACTCCAACTAGGATTACAGTATAAACTGCTTCCCAATTTATCGAGAAGTTCTAAGAATATTCTCACAAGAAATATTCTTGGATAACTCGATCGCGGATTGCATCGACGAAATCAACGCTAGCCTAATCCCACCACTAGGATTACCAGTATAAACCGCTTCCTAATTCGTTGAGAAGTTCCTTAAGAATATTCTCACAAGAAATATTCTTGGGATAACTCAATAACCTCAATTTTCTCCTATTGTGGAACCTTAAAGAGGGATAAATTGACAACTCGACGAGGCTTATACACGGACAACGCCTACCTCAAAAGACTCCTCCCAATCGTACTTGCCAATTCGCGGTTGCACGAAGGCCTATCGGTCAACAAATTGAACGGGAATAAATTCCTCCTAATTATGGATAATAGTACTCCAAAGCGAGTACGCAAGAAGCGACGCCAACCAACGGGCTGCCGCCAAAAATTTATCGATCAACGGTTCAATCCACATCGGCCAAAGCCGCAGACTTAATCGAAGCTAGGACGAGGGTTGAAACCCAAATGGTCTCGTTTACAAGGAATCCTCGAGTATATCTCCATGAAAGATCAGTCCTCCGCCGTGGTTAAACTAACAAGACACGGATGACGGAAGAATTAGCCGATTGGGGTTAAACCCATGTACCGACATACCCACATGTCGCCAACAAGGAGTTCGCCGACATACCTTAAAGTCCAAAAGTCCGATGGTTAGTTAAACAACAACCAACCTACACGAAGTTACAAACAAAACCCACCCATCGCCTTCAAATCAAGATAACAAGCGTCGCATTAACAATAAATGCAAAGACCGCGGATCTTATCGAATCCTACAAAGAACCGATGATCCGAAAGAATCAAGACTTGAAGCTATCTTTTGGGACCCTCACCGATCAAGGCCGGAACTATCATGTTCCAAAGCATCTCGCATCATCAAGAATCGAGATCAGACGCTTTGAGGGGTATCCAGAGGCATAAAAATTGCTTATCAAGCATCTAACGAAAACTCGTGGACGGGGGTGGCAACTAATCCATCCATTCGACAAACCGACGCCGCGAAAACGATCACGCCACAAAACGCCGAGAGCCAGCCGACGAGCGATAAAGTGAGTCGGCAAGGCGCACGAGCCAATGAAACGACGTAAGTTGACTAAACTCAAACGCTGACGAGACGAATCAACCGCACTTAGTCCACATGCAAACGGCCGCTTTAAGCTCCAAAGTTGATCGGGCACGACTCAAACACAACGGCGACTCCACCGAGCAAAACTAAGCCCGAAGACCGAAGAATCGAATAAGAATCGACGGAGAAACGACGCAAACGAGGGACGCCGCAAGACGGGCGCCATGCCAAACCTCGCCAAAATGGTCGAGGTGGCTCTACCACTGGCCGAGGTGCTCGCAGTGGCCGAGGTGGCTCGCCACCATGGCCGAAGCCACCTCTGGCCAACCCGCCGAGGTGGCTCGGCTAGTGGCCGAGCCACCAAGGTGGCCGCCAAGATGCACCCCCATGGTATAAATAGGGGGTCTTGAAGTTTGGGAGGTCTTCTGGGCCCTTGATTTCGAGGCTTCCTGAGGCTCGATTTTGGGATTTGGAAGAGCTCTGACTTCAAGAATTTCATGGAGATCTACTTAGTAATCGGCAAGACGATCCCGCAGCAACAGTACAAGTGCATCGACGATCTACAAGCTTAAAGGTAACCGACTGGTCAACTACAGATACCCTCTAGGTTAAGCTTCGCTTTAATCTCGTGGATAGCCAGGATTTCTCCTAGTAGATCTCACCCGCCCGCCATCCTCTCCTTCGTGAGGTGGATCCCCGGCGATCCTCTCCTTCTGAGTGTGATCTCCTCAGCGCTTCGCTTCTTCGCGGAACGAGCCCTCGTGACGTCAGAAGTTCCGCAACCCTGCTCTACCGATCGGATTGCGCTGCGGTCCACGGACACAAAAGTCCTGCGACAGTAAAGAACCCACGCAAGCGGTGACCTCGATATAACAGATCCTCGTGGTTTGTTCACAAGGATAAGAGTTGTAATCTTTTTTATTTTCATTGCACGCTTTAAAATAAAAGGCATTTCTTTGAATCTTGTTGTAGGCCAAAGAAGCCGTAAGCAAATTCAAATCAATGACAATCATCCCAACTTTATCAGTCACCGACGCTTGAGCTTAGTCAACTTCACGAACTTCGCTGCGGGTTTTTCCACGACACGCCGCTTCATTGGCTCGACGCCTTGCCGACTCCACTTCATGTGCTCGCCGACCGCTTCACGCTGCTTTGCGGTAATCGCTGCCGCCGTGGAGTTCTCGGTCGCTACCAGTTTCGGACGGATCGTCTTGTCAACCCACCGCCATTTAGTCTTGTTTGGGTGCAATCGATAAGCAATTTTAACGCCACAGATACCCTCCAAAGCCGCCTCACCGATTCTTGATGAGTCTCGATGCTTTGACATGATGAGCCCTTCACTTTAATTAGCGTGATAGGACTTCAGAATGACCGGCGCTTGATCTCTCCATTCCTTCAGCTTTTTCGCTTTGTAGGATTGTCAAGGTATTATGGTAATGTATTTTTGTCCGACCGTTGTCGGAATCTCACACCAAGTCGATAGATTAATTTCTTTTGAGGTTGGCTCCAGATTTAATTCATTCAATCCTCTCGTGTTCTCCTGCTTTGTAGGATACCTCAGGTGTTACTATGTCGCATTTATTGCTTGACCGTTGTTGGAATTTCAAACTCAGCTAATCTAAGTTCCCTTACTCGTGTCGGGTGAATTGTCGTCCAATTGACCATTGAGATTCCTCCGCTGATCGGGGAATCTTTGGCCGCACGCTGCTTAATTAGCCATATTATATAGATTTTAGCTTCAATCAACAGTGCCACGCTGCTGACCGGGCGTATGATCTTGCGCGGATCCGAACCGCTGATCGGTGAATCCTTTGACGACGACGCTGGTTAGCGCCGCCATCGTGATACTCCTTGTTGGAGCACGATTATCCTCGGGAGGAATTCTTGGGACTTATTCCAATTCCAAACCTGACCGATGGGCCTTCCGGGCGCGACGCATTTAATCGGCATTGATACAGTTGAGGAATTCTTTCAAGGTAGAACGCCGTCCGGGCCAACATAAGCCCCGTCTGTAATGGCCAATTTATCCCTCTTGAGGTTCCACAAGGAGGAAATTGAGGGTTATCGAAGTTATCCTTAAGAATATGGTAATATTCTCCAGAACTTCTCGCTAAGAATTAGGAACTAGTTTATACCGTAATCCTATTTGGAGTAGGACTAGGCTATCGCTGATCTACGCCGATGTGATCCACACGATCGAAGTTATCCCTAAGAAATTTTCCAGAACTTCTCGCCAAAATAGGAAATAGTTTATACTGTGATACCTTATTGAGTAGCATTAGGCTTATCGCAGTTGATTAGCCGCCGATGCAATCCGCGACGATCGAAGTTATCCCTAAGAATATTTTTATGGAAATATTCTTCCCGAACTAATTAATTAGGAAATAGTTTATACCGTGTTCCTATTGAGTAGCATTAGGCGACGCTGCTGATTAGCCGATGCAACCGCACGCATCGAAGTTATCCCTAAGAAATTTTCCGTGAACTTCGCCAAAATAGGAAATAGTTTATACCGTGATACCTTATTGAGTAGCATTAGGCTTACGCCTGATTAGCGCCGATGCAATCCGACGATCGAAGTTATCCCTAAGAATATTTTTATGGAAATATTCTTCCTGAACTTCTCGACGTAATTAGGAAATAGTTTATACTGTTCCTGATTGAGTAGCATTAGGCTATGCTGCTGATTAGGCCGATGCAATCCGCACGATCGAAGTTATCCCTAAGAATATTTTTATGGAAATATTCTTCCTGAACTTCTCGATTAATTAGAAATAGTTTATACCGTGTTCCTCGATTGAGTAGCATTAGGCGATGCTGCTGATTAGCGCCGATGCAACCGCGACGATCGAAGTTATCCCTAAGAATATTTTTATGGAAATATTCTTCCGAACTTCTATCTAATTAGGAAACAGCTTATACCGGTTCCCGATTGGAGTAGGATTAGGCCATGGGAGAATATTTGAAAATTGAGTTTGCCTGTGCCATTGCCGATGATTTCACCATTTGGAGGTTAAGCTCCAAAGTCTACAAGATTTTGGAGTTCGGCTCCCTCATATATAGAGACAGAGACAGAGGCTCACCTGACAGCCTCAAGGTGATGCTTATGCTATTATCGACTCAAGTTCAAATGCAACTGACCAGTGCATCATTTGAGATCCGTCCGCATGTTCATCTTCCGTGGGACATTTTCGGTCTTGTCGCTGGAGAAGCGAGATAGTAGAGCTCGGACAGAACTTCAAGCTGCAGGGAGAGTCCGATCATCTTGAAGTCGACGCGGCCAACAAAGAAGAGACTCTTATGTCATGCCCGAAATTTGAACTCGGGCGTAAGCCGGTTGACATCGAAGGAGATCGCTGGGCCCTTAATAGCAGCCAGGAGTCCGGTCGAAGCCAAGCCGAACTTCAAAGAACTTTCACCGATAAAGTATAACAAATTGCTCCCATAATTTGATGTTTAAGGATTTGTAACCTCATCCTTTTATTAATCAAATATGTCCTTTCTTTCTCTCCTCCCTTTTTTTCTTCTTTATTATGATTCTTTTATTTCGCCAAATAATTAACCATAATACTTATAGAATTTTGGCAAACCCTCAAATTTCAACGGGTTTGATTAGCCTTTACCAACTACCGCTTGAGTCGGCTAGCGGCGGATTATCCGATCCGCTCCGACGCGACGCTGTGCTAAAAGAATGAAACTCTCTTAGACTTAATGCTACGATGTTGAATACGTAGGCTTCAGACTTTACGCAAGACACACCGCGAACGCTACATGCTGTGACTCGCCCCTTCTAGGTTTCGATGAAATACCCTGTAATCAAACTCGTGTCTTCTTCAATCTAAAAGACTAAACCGCAACGGCAGGAGGCGCTAGCTTTATCCCTTCTTAGGCTTCTCGATAAAATACCCTTAATCAAACTCGTCTTCTTCAATCGAAAGACTAAACCGCAACGCTGCGGTGAGGCTGGCTTTATCCCTTCTTAGGCTTCGGATAAAATACCCAAGAATCAAACTCCGTGTCTTCTTCAATCTAAAAAGATAAACCCAACGCAACGCTAGGCGCTGGCTTTATCCCTTCTTAGGCATCGGATAAAATACCCCGTAATCAAACTCGTGTCTTCTTCAATCGAAAGACTAAACCGCAACGCTGCGGTGAGGCGCTGGCTTTATCCCTTCTTAGGCTTCGGATAAAATACCCCAATCAAACTCGTGTCTTCAATCTAAAAGACTAAACCGAACGCTGCAGAGGCGCTATTTTATCCCTTCTTAGGGCTGATAAAATACCCCGTAATCAAACTCTCGTGTCTTCAATCTAAAAGATTCAAACCTACACGCAGAGGCGCTCGCCGGTCAAGTCATGAAAGTTGGTTTGTTATTCATTGCTCGCTTGAACTTCTGCACGCCTTCTTTGGCCTACAACAAAATTTCAAACAAAAGAAATGCCTTTATTTCAGCGCATAATGAAAACGAAAATTACAACTTCTTCCTTTTGTGAACAAACACAGGATCTCTATTTTCCCGATCCTCGCTATGGGTTCTTTGCCCGGTCGGGACTTTTGTTCGTCCGCTGACCACCGCAATTCTCGATCCTAGTGTAAACCCTGCTCCGAACTACAGACGAGGGGCTCGCTTCACGGGAAACGGCTACCGAGGGAATCACACTCACAAAGGAGAGAGGATCATGGGATCGCAGACTCACGAAGGAGAGGATCACGAGCGGTGAGATCTACAAGGAGAAATCACAGCTATCCCCGAGATTAAGACGGCTTAATCTAGAGGGTATCTATAGTTCGACCGAAGTTTTCTTACCTCACATTTGTGGATTTGACGTCGATCGACTTGTACTCTCCTGCTCGGATCGGCGCTGCTGACGCCGTGGATCTCGTGGAGAATTCTTCTAAACTCCTCAAAATCCCACCAAAGCCAAATCCTCCAAAAATCCAAGTCCTCCAAAAACCAAGTCCAAGCCCTCAACTAATCAAGACCCCCTATTTATACAATGTGGGTGGCTGCCGCAAGATTGGTGGTTCTACTATTTCTGGCGAGCCACTGTTGGTCGAGGTGGCTCGTCCATGAGCCGAGGTGGCTCTACCAAAGTGGCCGAGCCTCCTCGGCCACTTGGTCGAGGCACCTCGCCAAGTTGGCCGAGGTGGTTCTACCAAAGTGGCCGAGCCACCTGGCCACTTGGTCGGTGGTGCCGTCAGCCGCTGGGCCGCCGTCTCGCTAGCCGCTTTCCACGACTCCGATTCTTCGCCGATTCTTCTCGGTCTGGCTTAGTTTTGCCGCTGATGTCGCCATGTTTGAGTCCGACCGCATCAATTCGTGGCTCAAACGGTTCGCTTGCATCGACGGGCTGTACGGCGATTCCGCCCGCCGACGCTTGAGTTTAGCCAACTCGCCTCGCTGAGCTTCGCTGCCGGTTTTCCACGACACGCCGCTTTCATTGCTCAGACGCTTCGCCCGACTTCATGGGTTCGCTGACCGCTTTATGCGCGCTTTATAGAATCACGCGCCGACGGCGCTCGGGTCGCCAGCCGGATGGATCGCCTGCTGTCAACCCACCGCTTACGAAGTCTTGTTTGGGTATTGCTAAGGCATTTTTAACACCTACAGATATTCTCCAAAGCCGCCTCGGCCTCATTCTTGATGAGTCCGATGATGTTGACATGATGAGCCCTTCACCCTTTAGTTGGCGGATAGGACTTACTGAATGACCTTGGCGCTTGATCTCATCTTCCTTCGCCTTTCCAAAGGCTTTGTAGGATTATTGAAGGTATTACTTGCATCGCATTTTTTGTCCGACCGCTGTTGAGATCTTGACCAAGTCGATGGATGGATTTCTTTGAGATTGGCTCCAGATTTAATTCCTCCAATCCTCTCGTGTTCTCCAGCGCTTTGTAGGATACTCAGGTGTTACGGTGTCGCATTTATTGCTTGACCGCTGTTGGAGTTTCAAATCAGAAGCTAATTAAGTTTCTTTACCGCCGCTGACTCGTCGTGTGGATTGTCGCCCAATTGACCATCGATTCCTCCGCTGATCGGGAATTCTTCACTACGACGCTAATGGCTTCAAACTATATGGGTTTTAGCCTTCAACGGCGAAGTGCAACGCTGACCGCTGCAGCGATCTCGCGGATCCAACCGCTGATCGGTGAATTTTCCTACGACGACGCTGCTGGTTGGCTGCCATCAGATTACTCCTTGTTGAGCACAATTATCCTCGGGAGGAATCTTCTTGGGACTTCTTCCACCTAAACCTGACCGATGGGCCTTCCTCGCGCACGCATGAATTGGCATGGATACAGCGGAGAGGAATTCCTTCAAGGTAGAACTGGTCCCAACATAAGCCTTGTCAATTCGCCAATTTATCCCTCTTTGAGATTCCACAAAGGGAGGAAATTGAGGTTGTTATCGAAGTTATCCTTAAGAATATGGTAATATTCTCCGTGAACTTCTCGCTAAGAATTAGGAACTAGTTTATACTGTAATCCGATTGGAGTAGGGCTAGGCATGGGAGAATATCCGAAGATTGAGTCCCCTGTGCCACATTATCGATGATTTCGACCATTTAGAGGTTAAGCTCCAAAGTCTACAAGATTTTGAGGTAGCCGTTCTCCCTCATATATAAAGATAGAGACGTGGCTCACCGACAGCCAAGGTGATGCTTGCGCTATTACCGACTCGGTTCACATGCAAGGGCGTGTGCATCATTTGGAGATCCGCCTGCAAGCTTCGCCTTCCGTGGGACACTTTTGGTCTTGTGTCGCTGGAGAAGCGAGGATAGTAGAGCTCGAACAGAACTTCAAGCGCAGGGAGAGCCCGATTGTCTTGAAGCCGACGAAGGCCAACAAAGAAAAGACTCTCAGCGGTCGCGTCCGAGAAATTTGAACTCTCAAGGTAAGCCGGTTGACATCAAGAAGGAGATCATGGAGGCCCTTAATAGCAACAGGAGACTTTCAGGTCGAAGCTCAGAGGAACTTCAACAAGCTTTCTCAATAAAGTATTCGATGAAACAAAAATTTGTCCCACAAATTTGATGTTTAGAGAACTTGTAACTTCGCCTTTATCAATAAAACATGTTTCTATCCTCTTTGTGCTTTATTATGATTTTTTTATTTCACGTAAATAATTAACCATAATACTTATAGGATTTTTGGCAAACCCTCACCAACGGATTTGATTAGCCTTTACCAACTACCGCTTGAATCGGGCTAGCGCGGCGGATTATCCGATCCGCTCCAGACGCGACGCTTGTGCTGGAAGAATGAAACTCTTCTAGACTTGCTAAGGCGATATTGAATACATAGGCTTGGTACTCTTTTACGCAAGAGATCGCCTCGCAACGCTGCGTGTGTGGCGCTGCTTAACCCTTCTTAGGCTTCGGATGAAATACCCTGTAATCAACTCGTGTCTTCTTCAATCGAGAAAGACTAAACCGCAACGCTGCAGAGGCGCCGACTTTAGGTTATTGGCCAACCCCTGCCCTTCAACGGATTTGATTAGCCTTTACCAACTACCGCTTGAATTGGGCTAGCGTATGGATTATCCGATCCGCTCAAGACGCGACGTTGTGCTTGGAAGAATGAAACTTTCTAGACTCGCTATGATATTGAATACATAGGTTTGGTACTCTTTACCGCAAGAGATCGCCCGCAACGCTGCAGTACGCTACTTAATCCCTTCTTAGGCTTCGGATGAAAATACCCCTTAATCAACTCGTGTCTTCTTCAATCGAGAAAGACTAAACCGGCAACGCTGTGGCGCCGATTTTGGGTTATCGCCAACCCCACTCTTCAACGGATTTGATTAGCCTTTACCAACTACCGCTTGATGGGCTAGCGCGATTATCTGGATCCGCCCGCATCTAACGCTGTGCTAAAAGAATGAGACTCTCTTAGACTTAATGCTACGATGTTGAATACGTAGGCTTCGCTCTTTTCACTCGAAGACTAACCGCAACGCTGCGTGAGGCGCTGTTTTAATCCTTCTTAGGCTTCGGACAAAATACCCCGTAATCAACTCGTGTCTTCTTCAATCGAGAAAGACTAAACCGCGACGCCGCATTAGGCCGACTTCATCCCTTCTAGGTTTCCCGGATGACCCTTAATCAACTCGTGTGTCTTCAATCGGAGAAAGATCAAACCGGGCGACGCCATGAGGGCCGACTTCATCCCTTCTTAGGTTTCGATGAAATACCCCAAGATGAATTCCGGTTTCTTTGACCGGAGAAGGATTGAACCGCATAAGGTTGATTGAGGGAAAGGAAGAATGTATTCTATTTCCTAGGGGAGAGGAAGGAGGATCTTGTCTCCTATCTCCTAGTAAGGGATGAACAAGAGAGGAAGGTTTTGTATCCTATCTCTTGCAAGTGGAGAGGAAGGTTTTGTGTCCTATCTCCGTGCTCATTTAATTTGAAATAAGAGAGGAAGGTTTTGTATCCTATCTCTTATTGATGGAGAGGAAGGAGGATCTTGTCTCCTATCTCCTGATATTGGAAAGGAAGGATTTTTGTCCCGCTTCAAAGGGGAGAGACTAAAAATGGGATCTCCATTTTGAGAATCTTGAAAGATGAGACTAAGAGTGGATCTCCACTGAATCTAAGACAAGAGAGGAAGAATGTATTCTATCTCTTGCTTCGAGAGGAAGAATGTATTCTATCTCCGTAAAATGTGGGAAAGGAAGAATGTATTCTATTTCCGATGAGAAACTAAGAGTGGGTCTCCACCTGAGAATCTCTAAGGGTAGCGGATAGCTTTCGCTTTATAGGATTGCAACCGAATTTGAAAGTGGACTTCTGCTCGTGAGGGAATCGAGAGGGATTTTGCCGGTGGTTGGACCAGAAGATTTTAGTGGGCCCACCGCCAATGAATTTGATCGTGAGAGAATTTTGGAGGAAAACACAATAATTTAGGGTTATCCTCATGAAAATGAGTGAGATATTCTCCGAGGAACTTCCCATCAAAATGGGTTATCCCTAATGTACAAGGATAATACTTTTCGTAAACTTCCCATTTATCTAAGATAATTGCCTGGGCCATTCTCGTGATATATGATATGCACCGCTTGAATAGATCGGTCTATTATAAACGGTCCTTCCCATTTGGGTTCAATTTACCTTTCTTTTGGAGTTGAGAATTATCGGCCGCCTAGCAGCGAGGACGCAGATCTCCTCCTTAAAGGTTCTCGTGAACTTTCTTGTTGAAAGCCCTCACATCCTAGCTTGATAGAACTCAATGCATTGTTGAGCCTCCAGCGCTTCTCATCTAACATCTCAAGCTCTTCGAGACGCTTTTGATGTTGTTCTTCCGCCATCTCAAGGCAAGGGCTAACGCGAAGTGACGAATCGGATTTCCAACGGAGAATTGCTTCACACCGTGAAACCGTAGAGTACGGGTAGCTCCTCGCATGACGCATCACAGCGATATGCCCGTAGTAAGCCCGAAGTTTATCGCCCCAGCCTCGCTTTGTTATTCTTCACAAGCTTCGACAAAATCTTGATAATCGTCTTGTTGAACGCCTCGCCAATCCATTTGTCGCCGATTATAGGCCGCCGAGGTGACATCTTGTATCTTGAACTTTTCGCAAAACCCGATGAAGGAATTGCCGATAAATTGGGGACCGCTGTCATGCACGATCCGTTTTCGACACCATGTCGATAGATGACATGGTGTTTGATGAATCCGACGACTGCATCGCTTTGACCCTTTTAGGGATTGCTTCACCACTTGGAGAAGTAGTCGGTGATCGCTAGAATAAACCGATCTCCCTTGACTAACGGAGGAAAATGGGACCTACAACGCCCATTCCCATGTCTCAATGGCCGATGTCAAGGATGCAACCGCCAGAGGTCGATGCATATAATTGCGGAATTTGACACGCGGCATTTCCGAAATGCATTCGATCAAGGCCATTAATCATTAGGGCCAAAAGTAGCCCATTCTCCGATTCATCATAGAGTTTGGGACCAGTCCGGGCACTACATTCACCTTCGTGCTTCCCAAGGACCTTCGCCTCCTTGTTTGAAAGGCATCGAGTAAAGACCGCCATAATTAATATAACATCCGGGTCTCGTGGTCGTAAAGAATTGAGCTCTTCGCCGATTGATTCTTCTCCTTCACGCCTTCCGCGTAATACCATGCAAGACGTAGTCGATGATAGGAAAGCCAATCTCGGCTCCAACTTGGTTTGGGTTGCATGTACCTCTTGGTAACTACCCTTCATCTTCTTGTACCTCATTATATATCGGGTAATTAAGAGTTGATGAGTCCCGACTGCAACTAATTGCTCGGTCTCTAAGGTTGTGCTAACGACACGCCTAACGCCGCCAGCAGCATCCGCTGAGCGCTTTGGAGGCGTGGATATATTCGATGAAGAACTCTTCGAACGAGTTCCATTTCGACTACCGATGATAAGGAATTAGATCGTGGTTCCTAACTTCGAGTCACCACGACTCGCTTAACTATCGGGCCAGAATCTCCATACGCTTCGAGATATTCGACCCCAACCTTTGGCGGCTAAGTCCGATAAGTAACGCGCTGTATTCGCTACGCTATTGGAACAGGTTCGTGAGTGAATAAGCACGGGCATGACATGATTCCCTGGGAAATCAAGACAACTCCACTCCAAATGAGATTTTAGAACATCCGGGTACTTGCTACATTAGTGGCCCGAAGCTCCACAAAATACAATCGCCATATTTGTTGGTGCGACGAGTGTTGACTTCCGACTTCATCCGAAGATCATCATATAGCTCAATCAAGCCGTTGTCCGTTGGCGCTCAAGAGATCACAAATCGCTGTCCTTTGACCGACTTCGTTGTTTGAAGTGCAAGTCGATTGGGACAAGAGCAAGGCCCATTTCGCCAAACGCCAACTCATTGAAGCCGGTCAATAAATACCGGACCGGATTTACGCTAGAGATAACATAAATCGCTCGTCCGACTAAATAGTGTCGCATTTTCTCAATCGCTAACACTAATGGCACCGCTTCACATTCGGATATCGAGACTTAGCACCACTAATGTTCGCCGTAATACATCGCTCGTTCGGACCGGGCCGCCGCCGCCCCGCGAAGTAAGGCGCTTTAACGTGATCCGTTGCCTTGACGTAGATCAGAACGTTTCCGACAAGGTGCAACAAGAACAGAGGTTTAGCGAGATACGATTTGATCTCTTCAAACGCCGCAAAGCGCCGCCCCAAATAAATACACTCTTCTTGTTCAACTTGGAGAACGGCCGGCACTTCCTGATAGGTTCGATATGAACCGCCGGATGTACGCCAATCGCCCTGTAACCCCTCGAAGTTCTCTCGCATTTCTGAGGTTGCAACTCTTGAATTGCCTTCACTTTGTCGATCGACGCGGATTCCTTTGTTTGGCACACGAGCCAGGAACTTGCCACCGACATCCCAAGGAAGGATTTGGCAGGTTCATCTTTAGTCGATGAGTCCGATGAGCTCACCGCTCTAAGATCTTTGATGTGATCTCTTGTCACTTTTCATGACCAAGTCATCGACGCATTCGACCGCTTTTCCCAGATGATCCCGAAAATTTTAGTCATCGCCGCCGGTATGTTGCACCGGCGCTCTTTAACCGAATGGCATGACCGTAGCAAAATATACCGATGGGCTTCAACGCAGGTTTACGCCATCGGTGCATCTTGATTTGATTGTAACCCGAAACCATCCATAAAGGACATCCTCTCAATCCACATGTATTGTCAACTATGACGCCGGTGATTGGCAGAGGGAAATCATCCTTTGGGCAAGCAGCTGCTCAGTCTCTCAGAGTCAACACGATCCTAATCGAACCATTCTTCTTCATGACCGACTATATTCGCCACCCAACCGATGTTGAATTTCCTCGATGAATCCCGATTCTATGAGTTTCTTTACCTCGCCTAACGCATCGCCAGAAGATTTGTGGATCTAAACCGCCTTTGGCGCTTGACAGTTTGACATCCACTTGATGTTGAGGCGATGTGTCGCCACATTAGGTCGAGTCCCGCATGTCCTCGTAGCTCCAAGCTAATACATCGATATACTCCCTCGATTAGGGCAATCAACTCTTCCCTTTCTTCCGAGGGAAGAGTATTACGATGTTTATGAGCTTAGGATGCTCCTTCACCCATATTAACCTCGACTACCTCGCCCTTAGGGGGTTCTCCTTGTTCAATCTATCCCCAAACCGCTCGAGTTGATGGATCCATGGGTCTTCCCATGTTGGCATATCTTCATCACCCTCAATAGTAGCAGGATCGATCGTGGCCATATTCGACATCAAAGCCTTGAAAGCCCAGGCCGGTGTCGAATCCCAAGCCAAGAATCGCATCATGTCCGCCTTCCTCATCGGGTGGATTATTATCAATCGCCATGAGCATTCATCTTCCGAGGAGGATTCGATCCCAACTCCGCCTCAATGCATAGTAGTTATCCGCTTCCCTTTGGGACATATGCCGCTTAGGAGGGACTCGAGGACCTCACCAAACATAGACCTTCTCCTTGTGTCAAGTCGCATTCCCCACTTCTTCATGATACCCGTTCTCTCGACTATATCCTAATGTGTTGAGGATAGGCCCGTTGTCATCTTCATCTTCTTCTAAGAAATGATTCTATTGAACCGATTCCTTTTCCCGAAACCAAGTCTTTTTCACTACTTGATCTTCGTGGGATGACGAAGTGTTGTCCCCAAGGAATCTCGAACCGCTTTTGTGTAAAGCAAGATGACCGAAGTTGGTAAGTGCAACTCGATCGTTGTATAAACCTCCATTACATCATTCAAAGACAAAGGGTACTCTAAATCGCCATTTATTGATTCATCGGCAATTTGCCAATTACAATGTTCATCCGACGATTCTTCATCGCCAAGATTGATTACAAGGTACAATGTCGCTAAAACAAAACCACCACTATAATCAAGCCCCGCTTCAGACGCCTTCTTCACCGCTGTCCGTGCTTTGGCCGATGATTCGACTCATTACCGTAGAGGAGAGAATCAAGAAATAATTCTCCACCCCTTAAACGGCCGCTTGTCCGCGACCACCATCTTGACTCATTATTCGTGGTCTACATATTTGAGACACCGATGAAGAGTAGATGGGACTATAACGTTACCGTGGATCCAAGGTCCACTCCAACAATAGTTAGGGAAGTCTCGCCAATCACATAGCGTGACTTCGACTTTAAATCCCCATTTGGCACTTTATCCGATTTTACCAAGCTGCCGAGACCGCGGTGTTAAACCCATAGATCATTGTGTTCGCTGACGCCACCATCGCGTGGATTCCAAGGTGATACATGAGGCGCCAGGGCATGATGCTCACAATGAACCCGGATCAACTTGATCCGCTAACTTCACTAGAGCCAATATACCCGTGAAGTATAGCGCCTATCGTGCTTTGAATCTCGCCCGCATATCCTCCTTTGTAAAAGTAATGCAGGGAAGTGCTTGGCTGTTGCATTGTTGTGCGATTCTTCCGAATCGCTTGATCTCGAAAGTGAGAAACACCTCGAATCGCCCGTAGCTTCTGTAGAGCTTCCCGGTTTCTTTGACAATCGGAGCAACTCAGAGAGTTATTCGCCGGATGATTCGCCAACCGGGCCATAACGCCAAACGGTATGGAGAGCTCGATGTTCGCCTATCCTCACAACGGGCGATTGAATCGACCGCCGAGTTGAGCTCTCGACCTCAGGTCTTCTCCTTTGCTTCATGGCTTTTTTAGCGCCTGCTTGTCCTTTTCTCTCGCGACGAGTGAGAGGAGTCGTGGTCACCCTGACCGACTGTCTTAGCATTTGGGTTTGAGCCTCCTGATATTTGTAACTATATTCGTGTCCGCCCTAGTAGCGTAAGACTTCGTGCCCTCTTCGTGAAATTGAAGATGGCTACTTTTTCATCATCCTCTCGGAATTGCCGGCAAAGATGGCATAGCTTGCCTTTTCCTGGACTTTTTATGGCCGAGGATGTAGTCCATCGATCATCTTCCAAAGAAGTCGTGGTGGACCCAAAGGATTTCTCCGCTTGCCGCCGCAGCGGTACGAGCCCCTTCTCACGCTGTTCGTGAGGATCTTCATTCACCATCTTCATTCCTACCTTCACAACCGGCGCTTGGAACCAATCCAAGGAACTGATCCAAGCTTATAGAGACCGCGATTTGCTCCCACCTTCTTCTCTTTAGAGGGTTTTGGAGTAATGACTCCAACATCGCATCAAGGCCTCAATCTTGTCCTTGAGATGGTAGCGTAACTTTGTAGGATGGTGTACCGCCTGCGGTGCACGCATTTAGGATCCAGAACCTTGTTTGCCTCCTCTTGGTTTACAATTGGGGCAACTAGATTTTGTTGTTTTCCGTAAGGTATTTGAAGATGCCCGAACTTCCTCGCCCTGAACCAGTAAGTCTTGGGAAACCTCGAACCGATGGTTTCGATTCGAAGTTTGTTGACGCCATTGAGGTCGCTGATTGCCGGTGCACGCTGTTGGCGACCGCTGCTGTGGTTGCAGCTCAACGCTTGATTAGCGCCTACGACTTTGTCGGCGCTTTACCTTTGCCACGGGACAAAGTTCGCCAGAGCATCCACCATAGTCGACCTCTCCGCTTTCTTTCCTTCTCGAATCGCTTGCTCTCCACGTGATCCCATCTTTCCGTGTCCCTGACGGTGCCGTTCCCATTGCTTCCAACACGCCCAATGACAAGTTGTTATGACAAGTTTGAGAATGAACTTCTCCGTTATCGGTCTCGCATTCATTGCCTTGTTTCAACCTCTTGACGGTTATCCATCGCTTCCGCCTTTTCGCTTTCGCCCAACAAAGAACCGATGGATACCTCGTGTCGCTATCAAAGAAATTGGTGAGAAACATGGCCTCCATATCATCCCAACTATTAACGCCCTCGGATTGAGACGGCGGTACCAATCAAGGCAGCCCGGCGGTGCTAATGAATGACCGAACCATCAAGGGCTCAAGTTTGAGATAACACCTAGATGAGACTTGAAGTAGATCAAGTGTCGAGTGGGCGATCCCTTCCGCCAAACGTGTAAAGTTGATGAGGTTGAATTTGTCGATAATGGATTGATTCCCACCCTCGGTAAGGACATGGTATACCCGTTTTCTTTACCTCTTGAGCGAAATCAAAGTATTGATTTTGCTCTCGAGGTCTTTTATTTTCTCATTTTCCCTACGCTCCGCTCGCAAACTTGGGGAGGAACGACGTGTTATCGCTAGCGCTTTGCCGAGCAAAGATGATCATCTACGCTTCGCCTCCTCGTCCGTCGCTATCCGTTGTTGACATTATTATGCGACGATTTGCTCACCTTGGCGTTCATTATCGCCGGATCTGTTGGTCATGCATTGCTTCATCCGCCGCGATGGCCAGTTCCATTTCGCTTAAAGTTGTCCTTTTGCTTGGTTAGGCCTTCAAGCATCCGGGACACTTATTCCGCTGATCATGAACGCCAAGGTTGTCCTATGCGGAAATTGTATTATCGGCCATTGCGGAGCCAGATCCGACACTTCATCATCTCGAGGG
Organism: Asparagus setaceus; assembly: GCA_012295165.1. Taxonomy (NCBI): domain Eukaryota; kingdom Viridiplantae; phylum Streptophyta; class Magnoliopsida; order Asparagales; family Asparagaceae; genus Asparagus; species Asparagus setaceus. The sequence goes on along the minus strand of CM022706.1, from coordinate 17,803,856 downwards.
TAATCCTTCTGCATCTTAAGCATATTGTCGCTTAACAGTCCCGACCGCAATCGAAGTCATTCGCTATGATGCCCTCGAACGCATCGACGACGCCCTCCGCTGGTCATATTGATGGTAACACTGCAATTCATCGCCTGAGGTTTCATCTTTTCTTACGAAGCGCCTTTGACTTGGTTCGCATTCTCGCCGAGCCTATCAAAGACCGACGCCTCCGAGTCGCTTTAGCGCAGCTTGCACCGGATAACACCGCCTTTGATCGGGCCGAGCAGCAAGGCATGTTTGATTCTGGGCTGCCTCTTCGATTTACTTAGACCCCAAAGACGATAGTACAACTCGCCGGCATGAATACCGAGCAACCTATCGTGTTGGCACGACTCGTGTATAACGCTGTCATCGCCGATGAGAGCCGCCTTCTAAGAACAAATAGGCCTTTCATAAGTCACCGCCGCGACGCATCTCGCGAAAGTGTGAATCTTTGACGCCTCGACTTCGATTTGAAGCCCTGCGCAGCAAAATGCAGTGTTTCTTCTTGTTTTGTGGGTGCGACCGCATCGAGTGACCCGCGATTCCTTTAGCTAACCTAGGCGATCCTTAACGGCAAGCCCGCCGGTCGCGGCAGAGTTGGCTTCACGGAAGTTGGTGTGCATAACCGAGGTAACTTCGCCAATGCCACTTTTGTTGAGGTGCTCACAATTTCGATTTGAGCACGGAGCGTGAGTTGGTCACCGCGAGCTAGGCTTGATGCCGGGTTCGCCGGAGTTGAAGCTTCGACGGACTTGGGCTTCCAAGCTAGCCGATTTGTCGACGACTTCTTGGCCGCCTCTTTCAACTCGCTGGCTTGTTGTACCAAAGCCCGCGGTTTGCGCGAGAGCGGCGCTCCGGATACGCCTCGGTGTAGAACGGTTCCGTTGACTCGACTCCATTCGCTCGTCAGCCTACCAGGAATCGGCTACGATCTCGATTTCAGCCTCGAAATAACTTAGATCTTAGATCCGCCATAGCGACCCCATCCATTGACTCTTTCGGCTAATTGTTTCGCCAGCGCCGACGCCGCCTCCGACGGGCTCTCTTGAGAGAGTCACAACGCTATTGGCGGAACCGACTCGCAGAGATAGGGGTCTCAAGATTTGGCCGCTGTTAAACGGGAACCACCGCCGCCCGCAGCCTTGACACGTGGTGGTGGATTTTCCATTCGAGGCCGATTGGGTCTTCCTTGCAGCGGAGACCATCTTGGACTTAAGGGGAACTGATCTCGACGAGGAGGAGAGGTATTCTCATACTTCTTCCGGGTCGAACTCAACTCGACTCTCCTCGATGACCGGATCGGATCCGCTGTTACGACATCCACGGCTTCTTTGTTGAAGCCGCTGGCTCCCACCGTGGTCGCCAGCCTTGTTCATGGGGAAAGTTGGTTTGTTATTCATTGCTCGCTTGAACTTGCTTACGCCTTCTTTGGCCTACAACAAAATTTCAAACAAAAGAAATGCCTTTATTTCAGCGCATAATGAAAACGAAAATTACAACTTTCTTCCTTTAGAACAAACACGGGATCTCTATTTTCGATCCTCGCTATGGGTTCTTTAATTGCCTCGGGACTTTTGTTCGTCCGCTGACCACCGCCAATTCGATCCCGTGTAAACCCTGTTCTCGAACTACGACGACGAGGGGCTCGCTTCAATAAGGAAACGGTTACCGAGGGAATCACACTCAAAGCGAGAGGATCGTCATGATCGTGACTCACAAGGAGAGGATCACGAGCGGTGAGATCTACAAGGAGAAATCACAGCTTATCCCTCGAGATTAAGACGAAGCTTAACCTAGAGGGTATCTCAGAGTTCGACCCGAAGTTTCTTACCCCTACATTTGTGGATCTGACGCCGATCGACTTGTATCGCCGGTGCTCGGATCGGCGCCAAGGATTCACGTGGATCTCGTGGAGAATTCTTCGAAACTCCAAAATCCCCAAAGCCAAATCCTCCAAAAATCCAAGTCCTCCAAAAATCCAAGTCCAAGCCCCCTCAATAATAAGACCCCCTATTTATACAATAGGTGCGCTGCCAAGATGGCGGGTTCTGGCCACTTGCCGAGCCACTCGCCATTTCTGGTCGGCTTACCTCTGCCAGCCACGAGGTGTTTCGCCGTGCGGAATTTCCTCGCCACTTTGGAGGTGGCTCGGCCAAAGTGGCCGAGCCACCTTTGCCACTTTGGCCGTGGTGCAGCGTCACGGCCGGCCCGTCCGCCGCCATTTCTCCGTTTCTCTCGGCCGATTTTCACGATTCTTCGGTCTTCCTGCTTAGTTTTGTTCCTGATGTCGCCGCTAGTGTTTGAGTCCGCACCATCAACTTTCGTGGCTCAAACGGTTCGCTTGCATTGACGGGCTGGTACGGTTGATTCCGCCTCGCCGACGCTTGAGTTTAGCCAACTCGCCTCGCGAACTGCCGCCGGGTTTTTCCACGACACGCCGCTTTCATTGCCCGCACGCCGATTCACTTCATGGGTTCGCCGACCGCTATGCGCTTTTATACAGAATCACGCCCGGGCGCTCGGTCGCTGCCGGATGGATCGCCGGCTGTCAACCCACCGCTAACGAAGTCTTGTTTGGGTATTGCTGTTTATTTTAACGCCTACAAGGGTTATTAATAACCCCCAAATTTCAACGTTTGATGAGCCTTTACCAATTACCGCTTGAGTTGGGCTAGCATGTAGATTATCTAAACCGCTCTACACACAACGTTGTGCTAAAAGAATGAAACTTCTTAGACTTAATGCTACGATGTTGAATACGAGGCTTCGCCTTTTCACGGAAGATTAACCCTACGACGCTGCATTAGGCCACCTATCCTCGCTTAGGATTCGATCAAACCCCCAAGATGAACCTTGGCTTCTTTGACCTGAGAAGGATTGAACCGAATAAGATTGATTGAGGTGGAAAGGAAGAATGTATTCTATTTCCTGAGGTGGAGAGGAAGGAGGATCTTGTCTCCTATCTCCGGTAAGAGATGAACAAGAGAGGAAGATTTTGTATCCTATCTCCTGCCGCTGGAGAGGAAGGAGGATCTTGTCTCCTATCTCCTGCAAGGATGAACAAGAGAGGAAGGTTTTGTATCCTATCTCTGCCGCTGAAGAGGAAGGAGGATCTTGTCTCCCATCTCCAGATATTGAAAAGGAAGGATTTTGTCCTGCTTCCAAAGGAGAGAGACTAAAAATGGACTCCATTTTGAGAATCTTGAAAGATGAGACTAAGAGTGATCTCCACTGAGAACTGGTGACAAGAGAGGAAGAATGTATTCTATCTCTTGCTTCAAGAGGAAGGATGTGTCCTATCTCCGTGAATGGGAGAGAAACTAAGAGCGGGTCTCCATTCCGAGAATCTTGAAGGGTGCGGATAGCCGCTTATAGGATTGGCAACTGAATTTGAAAGTGGACCTCTGCTCGTGGAAGGAATCGAGAGGGATTTTGCCGGTGGTTGGACCAGGAGATTTTAGTGGGCCCACCGCAATGAATTTGATCGGTGAGAGAATTTTGAGGAAAACACAATAACTTAGGGTTATCCTCAGAAAACGAAAGTGAGATATTCTCTGAGGAACTTCCCATCAAAACGGGTTATCCCAATGTACTAAGGATAATACTTTTTAGAAACTTCCCGCTTATTGGCATTAATTCGCCGGCCGCCATTCTCGGTGATATATGATATGCACCGCTTGAATAGATCGGTCTATTATAAACGTCCTTCCCATTTGGGTTCGAATTTACCTTTCTTCTTGAGTTGAGAATTATCGGCCGCCCGGGCGGCGAGGACGCAGATCTCCTCCTTAAAGGTTCTCTCGTCGAACTTTCTTGTTGAAAGCCCCACATCCTAGCTTGATAGAAATCAATGCATTGTTGAGCCTCCAGCGCCTCTAACATCTCAAGCTCTTCGAGACGCTTTTGATGTTGTTCTTCTGCCGCCATCTCTGCAAGGGCTACGCCGGCGATGGAATCGATTTCCAACGGAGAATTGCTTCACACCCGTAAACCGTGGAGTACGGGTCGCTTCCAGCTGGCGTATGTACGTTGAGCGATATGCCCGTGAGTAAGCTTCTCCGAAGTTTATCATCCCAGCCTCGCTGTTATTCTTCACAAGCTTTGACGTAATCTTAATAATCGCCTTGTTGAATGCCTCGCTAATCCATTTGTCAGCCGGATTTAGGTCCGCCGACGCGACATCTTGTATCATGAATTTCTCGCAAAACCCGATAAAGGAATTGCCGATAAATTGGGGACCGCTGTCATGCACGACCGCCGGAACACCGTGGTAGATGACATGGTGTTTGATAAACTTGATGACGGTATCACTTTGACTTCTTTAACGGATTGCTTCACTTCACTTGAGAAATAGTCGGTGATCGCTAGAATAAACCGATCTCCCTTAATCGACGGCGAAAAATGGGACCTACAACGCCCATTCCCATGTCTCGCAATGGCCGTGATGTGTCCGGAAGGATGCAATCGCCAGAGGTCGATGCATGTAATTGGAATTTGACACGGTATTTCAGCGCATTTCATCAAGGCTATTAATCATCATGGCTGTGCAGCCCATTCTCCCCATTCGACAGAGCTGGGACCAGTCGGTAAGCCCGTTCACCTTCGTGCTTCCTCGAAGGACCTCCTCCTCCGCTTTGAAAGGCACCGAGTAAAGACCATCGCACTCGACCATATAATATCCGGGTCTCGTGTCGAGAAGAATCTTGAGCTCTTCACGGATTGACTCTCTTCACGCCTTCCTGCATCACCATGTAGGACGAATCGACCATAGGAAAGCCAATCTCGGGCTCCACTTTGGTTTGGGTTGCATGTACCTCTTTGGTAATTACTTTCATCTTCTTGTACCTCATTATATATTGGTAATGAAGAGTTGATGAGTCCCGACCAACTAATTGCTCTTCTAAGGTTGTGCTAACGAATAGCCTAACGCCGCCATGCATCCGCTGCGGAGCGCTTTGAAGGCGGATGTATTGATGAAGAATTCAACGAAGTCCGCTTATTTCGATTGCTACCGATGATAAGGAATTAGATCTCGATTTCCACTTCGAGTCTCCGCGGATCTCGGACTATCGGGCCAGAATCGCCGTAGGCTTCGATATATTCGACCCCCAGCCTTGGCGGCTAAGTCCGATAAGTAACGCTGTATTCGCCACGCTATTGGAACAAGGTTCGTGAGCTAATAAGCACGGCATGACATGATTCCTCTGGAATCAAGACAACCACTCAAATGAGATTTTAGAGCATCCGGGTACTTGCCACATTAGTGGCCCGCGAAGTTCAAAATGCAATCGCCATATTTGTTGGTGCGACGTAGTGTTGACTTCCTGAACTTCATCCTAAGATCATCATATAGCTCAATCAAGCGTCAAGGTCGGGTTGGTACTCAAGAGATCGCAAATCGCTTGTCCTTTGACCGACTTTTGTTGTTTGAAGTGCAAGTCATATGGGACAAGAGCAAGGCCCATTTCGCCAAACGCCAACTCATTGAGGCCTACTGGTCATAAATATTCGACCGATTTACGCTAGAGATAACATAAATCGCCCGTCCACTAAATAGTGCCGCGATTTTCAATCGCTAACACTAATGCAAGGCACCGCTTCACCATGGGTATCGAGACTCAAAGACCACTAATGTTCGCTCGTATTAATCACTGCTCGCGGACCGGCCGTCATCGCCCGCGAGTAGCTTAACGAAAGTGATCCGCCTTTGATGTAAATCGTAAACGGTTTTCCATCGCGGTGCAACAAGAACAGAGGTTTAGCGAGATACAACTTGATCTCTTCAATGCTTCGACAGCGCCGCCCCAAATAAACGACATACTCTTCTTGTTCAACTTAGAGAACGTTGGCACTTCCTGCATAGGTTCGATATGAACCGCCGGATATATGCCATCGCCTTTGCAACCCCCGAAGTTCTCTCAGATTTGAGGTTGCAACTCTTGAATTGCCTTCACTTTGTCGATCGACGCGGATTCCTTTGTCGGTGACGACAAAACCCAGGAACTTGCCACGGACATTCCAAGGAAGGATTTTGGTGATTCATCTTTAGTCGATGAGTTCGCATGAGCTCAATACCGCTCTAAGATCTTTGATGTGATCTCCTTTGTCACGCCACAACAAGTCGCCGACGTAGCATTCGACCGCTTTTCCCAAGATGATCCCGAAAATCTTAGTCATTGCTCGCCGATATGTAAAGATTTTAAGGCCGAACGGCATGACCGTAGCAATATATACCGATGGGCGCTCAACGCCGGTGCTTGGCATCATCGGGTGCATTTTGATTTGATTGTAACCCGAGAAACCATCCATGAATGACATTCTTTCAAATCCGCACGTATTGTCGACTATGACATCGCGATTGGAAGAGGAAAGTCGCCTCGCAAGCAGCCGCTCGTGTCTCTCAGAAGCCAATACTGCACCTAATCGAACCATTCTTCTTCATGACCGGACTATATTCGCCACCCAATCCGGATGTTGAATTTCCTTGATGAATCCCGATTCTATGAGTTTCTTCACTTCGCCGACGCATTGCCCGCAAGATTTGTGGGCTTAAACCATCTTGCGGTTGCTTGACGTGTTTGACATCCATCTTGATATTGGGCATGTGTCGCCACATTAGGTCGAAGTCCTAGCATGTCCTCATAGCTCCAAGCTAATACATCGATATATTCCCTCGATTAGGGCGATCATCCTTCCTCTTCCGAGGGAAGAGTATTGTGATGTTTATGAGCTTAGGATGCTCTTCGTCACCCATATTAACCCGACTACCTATCCTTAGTGGGGGTTCTTTGTTCGACCTATCCCCAAACCGCCTTCGAGTTGATGGATCCATGGGTCTTTCCATGTTGGCATATCTTCATCACTCTTAATAGTAGCAGGATCGATCAGTAGCCATTGTTCGCGATAAAAGTCGGTTTTAGTTCATTGTTGTTTGAACTCTTTACGGGCTTTGGCCTACAAAAAATTCAAACAAAGAAAAATCGCCTTTTACTTTAAGGCGTACAATGGAAACAAAAATTACAACTTTTTCCTTTATGAACAAACACGAGGATCTCGCTATATCAGATCCTCGCTATGGGTTCTTTGCCCGGCCGGACTTGAATCATCCGTGGACCACCAAGCATTCGATCCGTAGAGACCCGTTCTAGAACTACAGACGGAAGGGGCTCGCTTCACGAAGGAAACGGCTACTAAGGGGATCACACTCACGAAGGAGAGGATCGCCGGGATCACACTCACGGCGAGGATCGCCGAGCGGTGAGATCTACTAGGAGAAATCATCGCTACGACATCAGAGTCGAAGTTTGCTTACCTCCGATTTGTAGATCTGACGCCGACGGACTTGTGCTCACGTGCTCGAATCGGTAAGGCCGATCGTCAGATCTCGCGAGAATTCTTCTAAGATCGAAGTCCAGCTCAAGTCCAAGCCTCAAAATCCCCAAAATCCGGGCCTCCGGCATGAAGAAGACCCCCCATTTATACAAATCGGTGGGTTGGTGGTTCTACCATTGTCGAGCCCCTCGCTGTTGGCCGGCTTTGGCCAGTGAAATGAGCTACCTTCGGCCACTTGCCGGTTCCCGCCGTTGGCCGAGGTGGTTCGGCCAGTGGCCGAGGTGCGCCGCCTCGCCGCTGCCGCTTTTCCTCGCTGCCGCTTTCCATCTCGCTTTTCAGATTTGATTCCGACTACCTTGGTTCGCTCCGTTCAACGGTCCCAATCCGATCGCTCTGCTCAAGTCCCGCTTAAACCGCGTTTGTGACGCCGTGGTTTGCCGCCGGTTCGCCTTTAACGATTCGACGTCCAGATCATCCGATGGGTTATCATTCACGACTCCCCATCACGAAGTTGGTTTCGGATTGTAAGTATTTTTCAACGCCAGATACCCTCCAAAGTGTTTCAGTTTGTTCTTTATAGCGAGCCCGATACTTTGACATGATGGTTCCCGCCTTCACGGCAGAGGGTCCCAAAAGTTAGCTTCAAGTCTTCGATTCTTTTCGTGATCATCCAGCTTCTTGTAGGATTTTCGATAAGGTCACGGTGCTGCATTTTTTGTCCGACCGCTTGTTAAAATCTTGATTCAAGCCGGTGGGTGAGTTTTGTTTGTAACTCGTGGTTGGTTGGTTGTTGTTTGACTAACCATCGACTTTTGACTTCTCCGATGTCGGCGAACTCTTTGTTGGCTTACACGCTATTATGTCAATAATGCGGAATTTCATAACCTCAATCTTCATCATCACGCGGTGTTGTTGGTTTAACCACCGCTGAGGACTAATCTTTTCATGGAGATATCCTCCGAGGATTCCTTTGTTGAAACAGAGACCATTTGGCTTTCAATCATCGCTCTAGCCTTCAACGGCGACGCTTGTCCGTTGTTGGGATATGATTATCCACAAGTGGGAGAAGTTTCTTCGAGATCGACACGCTGTCCGTGTCAACATGACTTTCATGCCTCGTCGGATTATGGATGTTATGGTGGAGGAAATTAAGGGTTATCGAAGTTATCCTAAGAATATTTGTTGTAAGCATATTCTTCCCGAACTGACGAATTGGGAAACAGCTTATACCGTAATCCTAGTTGGAGTAGGATTGGGCAATGCTGCTGATTACGCCGATGTAATCCGCGACGATCGAAGTTATTCCTAAGAATATTTCTGAGAATATTCTTCGTGGAACTTCACGATTAGGAAACAGTTTATACTGAATCCTAGTTGAGTAGGATTGGGCTGATCGCTGATTACGATGCAATCCGCAAGATCGAAGTTATTCCTAAGAATATTTCGTGAGAATATTCTTCGGAACTTCTACAAATTAGAAACAGCTTATACTGTAATCCTAGTTGAGTAGGATTACACGCTGCTGATCGGGCGCCATGCAATCCGCACGATCGAAGTTATCCCTAAGAATATTTCTTGTGAGAATATTCTTCCGAACTTCTCCAAATTAGGAAACAGTTTATACTGAATCCTAGTTGGAGTAGGAGGCTTAATGCTGATCAAGGCCGATGCAATCCGCACGATCGAAGTTATCCCTAAGAATATTTCTGTGAGAATATTCTTCCTGAACTCTCTACGATTAGGAAACAGTTTATACTGTAATCCTAGTGGAGTAGGATTGGGCTTAATGCTGATTGGCGCCGATGCAACCGCGACGATCGAAGTTATCCCTAAGAATATTTCTGTGAGAATATTCTTCAGGAACTTCTACGATTAGGAAACGCTTATACCGAATCCTAGTTGGAGTAGGATTGGGCCACGCTGCTGATTGGCCGATAACCGCATCGATCGGTTATCCCTAAGAATATTTCTTGAGAATATTCTTCAGAACTTCTATAAATTAGAAACAGCTTATACTGTAATCCTAGTTGGAGTAGGATTGGGCTTATGCACGCTGATTATGCCGATGCAATCCGACGATCGAAGTTATCCCTAAGAATATTTCTTGTGAGAATATTCTTCAAGGAACTTCTCACAAATTCGAAACAGCTATACTGTAATCCTAGTTGAGAGAGGATTGGGCTGCATTGATCTACCGATGGGGCTCACAGGTGTTATCCCGCCAATAAATCTTCGTAATCTTTCCAAACTTGGCGAGGGAGTAGGAGCCAATCAATGACTGATTTGGCACTATTTTGATATCCTGATAAGGTTCCACTTAGGACTCCTAATTAGGGCTGATTAGAGTCCCACTAGAATTGGTTTAGCCCATTAGGAGTTGTTGCAACCCTATATTCCCTTCACCTAGGCCGGGCCTCTCTTCGAGTTTATCTCGTTTCTCACTAAGTTTATCTTCTAATCAACGTATGTGCATCGGTTTTAGATTCTTTTTTCTTTTAGTTCAGATGATTTTGACTTCCATGAGGAGACCGACCCATGATATTGACGCCCATGGCTGGGAGCAAGGCGGCTAAATTGCTTTTCATACTACAGCTTCACAGACGCATATTACGCCGGCTAATATTTCATGGCCGGCGGCCATTACCAATACCATGGCCGGAGTTAGAAGGGTCATTGCCATGTCACCATGCAGGGAGCGTGGTTGCCATTCGCTGGCCGGAGCGCTGGCCGGGCTACCATGTCATTGGCCATACGGCGGTTTAAATGGCTGTTGGCCGCCAGCCTGGCGTTTCGTTGGTCTCTATGGAGCGGCACGCTATTGGTGCTCTCTATTATGGCTGGGGCCGAGCCACGACCAATTCACCTGCTTAACACTACATTTTTAACCGTGATATATCTCGATTTTATTTTGTCCTTTTACAATATGTCGCCAAGATCTCATGCCCGTGGGGTCGACAACTCGTCCAAGTAGCGGAATGCACGCTTCTCCTTCTTGGTGGTAAGGCCACATATTCTCGTGATATATATTGCCCGATTCCGCTTCCTTTGTGAGGCGACTGGGAAGAGCCAATCCTCCTTTGTGGGGACCACGCCTGGGATCAGACACTCGCTATGACCCCGCTTCGCTCTCCTTTGTGAGGCGATTGAAGAGCCGAATCCTCCTTGTGGGGACCGACGCCACAGATTGGTTTTGCTTGGTCATCACCCGCCTCGATATCTTTAACGGGCGATTTCATACCGCACTTTGCTCTCAGAACGGAATATATTGCCGCTTTGTTTACGCTGACTATATTTATCGCTCTCCTGTATTCGATAACGGATGAAATCGCCGTATTCGCTATAAGGTCGCGTGACTCAATCTCATAGGTTTCCGAAGAGTTCTACGCCTTTACGCTTTTTCAAGATATTCCTCCTAAATGATCTGTTAACCCTTTGTTCTCTTGTGGTAGGCGGATGTTCCTGCCTATTTTGAAGGCTCCAAATGTCAAGTCTCGACTTAAGGTCATCCAGAGAACACCTTTCCACCGAGGAAGCTTAACCGCAATGGTGCTTAACACCCTAGAAGAAACCAAATGGGCTCGAGCCTACTATCATAATTTCTGATGACGAATTGAGGGATCGCTTCCATCATCCGTCCGCCGCCTTCCCTACTACTTTGGCCGAACCAGATTTCCGACCCTTCAGTATAGGGCGTGGAGGCCCCAGTTAATTTGACGGACCACTTCCACGATTCAACCTATCGCCAGATTGCCCCGCCAAAAATCTCGCCTTTCTGATTCCAGCTTCTATGATGGGTCTCTTCACTGGAGAATGGTTTGAAACAGCGCATCTCTATTATCGAGGTTAGATGTACACCTTATGGTCTCACCATTCATATTGAGTAGCTTGGAGGAAATTCGCGGTTGGTGGCCCTCACTAGTTAATCGCTAGAGCAAAGCTCACTAGTCGGCTAACTCTTGCGCATCGCGGTGGAGAGTTTAGCCTTTTTGAATCATGCGATGAGGTGATACGACTCATCGACGAGGCTCTGATCAAGGCTTCGTGAACGCTGGAGAGGAGAATATCGAGCAAGAGGTCATTTTTGCTAACTCATGAGCGGCAAGAGTCGCTTGCAGGCCGATAAACTCGCACCACACCCATGTCAAACGCACGTGAATCGACTGCTCAAGGAGAAGACGCTGAAGAATTTCACGCTGCGGAGTGCACCCGTAGTCCGTGACGCCATCAACGAGAAGCAAGTCCTCGAGGCGACGCGCCGAACACGCGGCCGCTATTGCCGCGAACTCAAGAGGAACTTGAGAAGGAAGCCAAAGCTCGGGTTCGAGCGAACAGAGGAAAACTAGCCGCCATCAAAGCCGACCTCGCCTTCACATTACTAGATTGCGCCAATGAAGTCCGACGGTTGTCGTGGTCTCAGACTTCTCCTCGCTTTGTTCACCACGCCGCCAGTGATTATCACAACTTTGTTGAATCGATTGTCTCACAATTGTAGCTCCTTTATATTTACTTCAAATGAATAAGATTTATTCCATTATTTATTATGATTCTTTTACTACGTAAATAATTAACCATAATACTTATAGATTTTTGCAAACCCTCACCATCAACGGGTTTGATTAGCCTTTACCAACTACCGCTTGAGTTGGGCTAGCGGGATTATTCGGGTCCGCTCGACGCGGACGCTGTGCTAGAAGAATGAAACTCTTCTAGACTTGTTGCTATGATATTGAATACATAGACTCGTACTCTTTACGGCAAGAGACCACCGCAACGCCTGGTTACGTGAGACTCATCCCTTCTTAGGCTTCGGATAAAATACCCCAATCAAACTCGTGTCTTCTTCAATCGAAAAGACTAAACCGCAACGCTGCGTGAGACGCTGGCTTTATCCCTTCTTAGGCTTCGGATAAAATACCCTAGAATCAAACTCGTGTCTTCTTCAATCGGAAAGACTAAACCGCAACGCGGTGAGGCGTTGGCTTTATCCCTTCTTAGGCTTCTCGATAAAATACCCCGTAATCAAACTCGTCTTCAATCGAAAAGACTAAACCGCAACGCGTATGAGGCGCTGACTTTAGGGTTATGGCCAACCCCCACCTTCAACGGGTTTGATGAGCCTTTACCAACTACCGCTTGAGTTGGCTAGCATGTAGATTATCTAAACCGCTCTACACACAACGTTGTGCTAAAAGAATGAAACTCTTAGACTTAATGCTACGATGTTGAATAATGAGGCTTCGCCTTTTGTCACGAATAGACTACCCGAACGCTGCGGTAGGCGTTGACTTATCCCTCGCTTAGGATTCGGGATCAAATTCCCGTAATCAAACTCTGGTGTCTTCAATCGAGAAAGACTAAACCGCAACGCTGCAGGAGGCGCTGGCTTTATCCCTTCTTAGGCTTCGATAAAATACCCTTAATCAAACTCGTGTCTTCTTAAATCTAAAAGACTAAACCGCAACGCTGGGAGGCGCTGGCTTTATCCCTTCTTAGGCTTCGGATAAAATACCCTAATCAAACTCGTGTTTCTTCAATCTGGAAAGACTAAACCGCAACGCTGCGGATGCTGGCTTTATCCCTTCTAGGCTTCGGATAAAATACCCTAATCAAACTCGTGTCTTCTTCAATCGAAAAGACTAAACCGCAACGCTGCGGTGAGGCGCTGGCTTTATCCCTTCTTAGGCTTCGGATAAAATACCCTTAATCAAACTCGTGTCTTCTTCAATCGAAAAGACTAAACCGCAACGCTGCAGGCGTAGGCGCTGGCTTTATCCCTTCTTAGGTTCTCGATAAAATACCCTTAATCAACTCGTGTCTTCTTCAATCTAAAAGACTAAACCGCAACGCTGCAGGAGGCGCTGGCTTTATCCCTTCTTAGGTTTCGATAAAATACCCAAGAAGAATCTTGGATTAAGGAGTTTTGATTGATAGGATTAAATTGGTGAGAGGAGGAACTTTATGTTCTATTTCTCGTATCGAAACCAATAGCAAATTCGCCAGGAATCGAAAAGACCTGTGACCTTCAGCGACAACCCGGTCCGAAAATCCCCAAGATACCTTCACCGGCTACCTAAGATGAAAGTTCAGCTTATCTTCACCGGCGCTACCGAAAAGGGATGGAACCGAGAGGGATCTCCAATTCGAGAACCAAGAGACTCGATGACCTTCGTGCGCATAACTGGTCCGAAAATTCCTACGATACCTTCACCGGCGCTACCTAGATGAAAGTTCCGCTTACCTTCGGCTACCCGAAAAAGGGATGGAACCGAGCGATCTCCACCGAGAACCTAAGACCCGATGACCTTCAAAGGACAACTGGTCTCGAAATTCCTGCAAGATACCTTCACCGGCGCTACCTAGGATGAGAGATGGAACTAAGAGTGGATCTCCACTGAGAACCGAAGAGACTCGTGACCTTCAGCGACAACCCGGTCCGAAAATCCCTACGCGATACCTTCACCTGGCGCTACCTAAGATGAAAGTTCCGCATACCTTCAGTCGGCGCTACCTGGAAAAGGGATGGAACTGAGAGTGGGATCTCCACTGAAAGAACCGAAGAGACTCGTATGACCTTCAGCGACAACTGTCCGAAATTCCTACAAGATACCTTCGCCACGCTACCTAGGATGAAAGTTCCAGTGCTTACCTTCATGGGCGCCACTCCGAAAAGGATGGAACCGAGAGGGATCTCCACCGAGAACCGAAGAGACTCTCGTGATGACCTTCAGCGACAACTGGTTCCGGAAATTCTCGGCGATACCTTCACCGGCGCTACCTAGATGAGAGATGGAACTAAGAGGGATCTCCACTGAGAACCGAAGAGACTTTGAGACCTTCAGGGACAAATCGGTTCGAAAATCCCCAAGATACCTTCGCGCTACCTAAGATGAAAGTTCCGGTTTACCTTCACGGTGCTTACCCGGAAAGGGATGGAACCGAGAGGGGATCTCCACTGAGAATCAAGAGACTCCCGATGACCTTCAGCGACAACTGGCCCGAAATTCCCGGCGCGATACCTTCACGGGCGCTACCTAGATGAAAGTTCCGCTTACCTTCACGGGCGCTATCGGAAAGACTAAACCGCAACGCGGTGAGGCGCTGGCTTTATCCCTTCTTAGGCTTCTCGATAAAATACCCCGTAATCAAACTCGTCTTCAATCGAAAAAGACTAAACCGCAACGCGTATGAGGCGCTGACTTTAGGGTTATGGCCAACCCCACCTTCAACGGGTTTGATGAGCCTTTACCAACTACCGCTTGAGTTGGCTAGCATGTAGATTATCTAAACCGCTCTACACACAACGCTGTGCTAAAAGAATGAAACTCTCTTAGACTTAATGCTACGATGTTGAATAACGAGGCTTCGCTCTTTGTCACGGAATAGACTACCCCGCAACTGCGGTATGCTGACTTATCCCCTAGGATTCGATCAAATTCCCTTAATCAAACTCGTGTCTTCTTCAATCGAGAAAGACTAAACCGCAACGCTGCAGGAGGCGCTGGCTTTATCCCTTCTTAGGCTGGATAAAATACCCTTAATCAAACTCGTGTCTTCTTAAATCGAAAAAGACTAAACCGCAACGCTGCGGTGAGGCGTATTTTATCCCTTCTTAGGCTCGGATAAAATACCCTAATCAAACTCCGTGTCTTTCAATCGAAAAAGACTAAACCCAACGCAGTGGGGAGGCGCTGGCTTTATCCCTTCTTAGGCTTCGGATAAAATACCCCGTAATCAAACTCGGTGTCTTCAATCGGAAAGACTAAACCGCAACGCTGCAGGAGGCGCTGGCTTATCCCTTCTTAGGCTTCTCGATAAAATACCCTGAATCAAACTCGTGTCTTCTTCAATCGAAAGACTCAAACCGCAACGCTGGCAGAGGCGCTGGCTTTATCCCTTCTTAGGTTTCGATAAAATACCCCTGAATCAACTCGTGTCTTCTTCAATCGAAAAGATTCAAACCGCAACGCTGCAGGAGTATGCTGGCTTTATCCCTTCTTAGGTTTCTCGATAAAATACCCAAGAAGAATCTTGGATTAAGGAGTTTTGATTGATAGGATTAAATTGGTGAGAGAGGAGGAACTTTATGTTCTATTTCATCGAAACCACAGCGTGGGCCCCGGCCAGAATCGAAAAGACTCGTGACCTTCAGCGACAACCCGTCTGAAAATCCCCAAGATACCTTCACCGGCGCTACCTAAGATGAAAGTTCCAAGCTTACCTTCACGGGCGCTTACTCCGAAAAGGGATGGAACTGAGAGTGGATTCCACTGAGAACCGAGACTCGTATGACTCAGCGACAACTGGGTTCAAAATTCTACAGATACCTTCAGTCGGCGCTACCTAGATGAAAGTTCCGTTACCTTCACCGGCCACTGAAAAGGGATGGAATCGAGTGGGATTTCCACCGAGAACTCAAGAGACTCGATGACCTTCGGTATGACAACTGTCCTAAAACCCTACAAGATACCTTCGGCCGGGCGCTACCAGATGAGATGGAATCCAGAGGGATCTCCACTCGAGAACCGAAGAGACTCAGAGACCTTCAGCGACAACCCGGTTCAAAATCCCTACAAGATACCTTCACCGGCGCTTACCTAAGATGAAAGTTCCAAGCAGCTACCTTCAAATGCCACTCGAAAGGATGGAACTGAGAGTGGGATCTCCACCGGAGAACTAAGAGACCGATGACCTTCAGCGGACACCGTCCGGTACCCTACAAGATACCTTCCGGCGCTACCTAGGATGAAAGTTCCAGTTGCTTACCTTCGGGCCTACGCTTACTCGAAAAGGGATGGAACCGAGAGTGGATCTCCAATTCGAACCGAAGAGACTCGATGACCTTTAGGCGGACAATCTGGTCTCGAAAATCCCCACGATACCTTCAGCGCCACCTAGATGAGATGGAACTAAGAGTGGGATCTCCACTCGAGAACCGAAGAGACTCAGTGACCTTCAGCGACAACCCGGTTCGAAAATCCCCAAGATACCTTCACGGGCGCTACCTAGATGAAAGTTCCGCTTACCTTCACGGGCGCTACCGGAAAAGGGATGGAACCGAGTGATCTCCACCGAACCGAAGAGACTCGTGATGACCTTGAACACAACTGGTTCGAATTTCTACAAGATACCTTCACCGGCGCTACCTAGGATGAGATGGAATCCAGAGTGGGATCTCCACTGAGAACCGAAGAGACTCAGTGACCTTCAGCGACAACCCGGTTCTGAAAATCCCTCAAGATACCTTCGCTACCTAAGATGAAAGTTCCAAGCAGTTACCTTCACCGGTGCTACTCGAAAAGGATGGAACCGAGAGGATTCCACCGAGAACCGAAGAGACTCGATGACCTTCAGCCACACCGGGTCGACATTCCCTACAAGATACCTTCACCGGCGCTACCTAGATGAAAGTTCCAGTTCTTACCTTCGGGCCGCCACCGAAAAGGGATGGAACCGAGTGGATCTCCACTTCGAGAACCGAAGAGACTCGTGATGACCTTCAAAGGACACCGGTTCTAAAATTCCTACGATACCTTCACCGGCGCTACTTAGATGAGAGATGGAACTAAGAGTGGGATCTCCACTGAGAACCGAAGAGACTGTGTGACCTTCAGCGGACAACCTGGTCTCAAAATCCCACATACCTTCACCGGCGCTACCTAGAGAGAGATGGAACTAAGAGTGGACTCCACCAGAACCGAAGAGACTCAGACCAAAGGACAACCCGTTCAAATTCCGGGCGATACCCTTCATGCCACCGGGAGAGGGATGGAACTGAACCCTTCCGCTTGTCAATAAAAGGATCTTACGCTTGGAGAGGAAGAATTTTATATTCTATCTCCCATGTGAGAGGGATTTTGAGGGCCTCTTGTTCATAGACGAATCAAGAGGGGATTTTGGTAATGTACCGTAGTAATTTAGACCTACCGCCAAGGAATTTGATCGGTGGGGAAATTATGATGGAGGACAAATCTAGGGTTATCCTCAAGGAAAGTGGGTGAAACATTCCACGAGGAACTTCCCGCCGAACGGGTTATCCCGAAGATACTAAGGTAGTATTTCTTAGAACTTCCCATTTATCGATTAATTGCCTGGCCGCCACTTTGGGTAATTAGGCGATACGCACTATTGAGTAAACCGCTTCTATTACAAACGGACCCTCCCATTTAGGTTCGAATTTACCTTTCTTCTTGAAGTGAGGATTATCGTCGCCGAAAATGAGGACCAAATCTCCTTCTTTGAAATTCTGTCGCACTTTCTTGTTGAAAGCTCTACATCCTAGCTTGGTAGAACTCAATGCATTGTTGAGCCAGTGCCATCTAACATCTCGAAGCTCTTCGAGACGCTTCGATGTTGTTCTTCAATTGTCATCTCCGCAAGAGCCATGAGCGACGGAATCCGATTTCCAACGGAGAACCGCCACACCCAGACCGTAGAATACGGTCTCTCCAGCTGGCGATGGTTGTAGCGATATGCCCGTAGTGCTTCTCCGAAGCTTATCATCCCAGCCTCGCTTGTTATTCTTCACAAGCTTCGCATAATCTTTAATAGTCTTGTTGAACGCCTCGCTAATCCATTTGTGTACCGGATTATAGGTCGCCGATGAGACGCCTTGTATCTTGAATTTCTCGCAAAACCTCATGAAGGAATTGCCGATGAATTGGGACCGCGTCATGCACGATCGCCTTTAAACACCGCGTCGTAGAAATGACATGGTGTTTGATAAATTTGACGACGGTACGCTTTACTTCTTTTTAGGGATTGCTTCACCACTTGGAGAAGTAGTCTGTGATTGCTAGAATAAACCGACGCTTTGATCGACGGAGGAAAATGGGACCTACAACGCCCATTCCCCATGTCTCAATGGCCGTGATGGCCAAGGATGCAACCGCCGAGGTCCGATGCATATAATTCGCGGAATTTGACACGCGGCATTTCCGAAAGGCATCGACGCTATTAATCATCGGGCAAAAGTAGCCCATTCTCCCGATTCATCAGAGCTTGGGACCAGCCGGTGTTCCACATTCACCTTCGTGTGCTTCTAAGGACCTCTTCGCCTCCTTGTTTGAAAGGCATCGGAGTAAAGACCATCGCACTCTACGCATATAACATCCGGTTTCGTGTTGTAAAAGAATCTTGGAGCTCTTCACGGATTGATTCTCTCCTACGCCTTCCTCGCGTAATACCGCATGCAAGACGAGTCAATGATAGGAAAGCCAATCTCTGGCTCCAATTTGGTTTGGGTTGCATGTACCTCTTTGGTACTCCCTTCATCTTCTTGTACCCCATCATATATTAGTACGTAAGAGTTGATGAGTCCCGACCGCAACTAATTGCTCGGTCTCTAAGGCTGCTAACGCATACGCTAACGCGCCAGCAGCATCTCAAGGTACGCTTTTGGAGGCGCTGATATATTCGATGAAGAATTCTTCAAATGAGTTCGCCATTTCAACGGCTATCCTGATGATAGGGGACCGATCGTGGTTTCTAACTTCATAGTCACCACGAATCGCTTAACTATCATTGCGAATCGCCAGACGCTTCGAGATACTGACCAGCCTCCTTGATCTAACCAGTCCAATAAGTAGCCATATTCGCTACGCTATTGGAACAAGGTTCGTGAGTGAATAAGCACGGGCATGACATGATTCCCTGAAATCAAGACAACCCGACTCCAAATGAGATCTTAGAACATCCGGGCACTTGCCACGTTAGTAGCTCGAGAAGTCGGCCAAAGCAATAGCCATATTTGTTGGTGCGATGTAGTGTTGACTTCCGGACTTCATCCGAAGGTCATCATATAGCTCAACCGGGTCCGTTCGTCATGCTCAAGAGATCGCGAATCGCTTGTCCTTTGACCGACTTCGCTGTTTGAAGTGCAAGTCATATTGGGACAAGAGTCCATTTCGCCAACCGCCAACTCATTGAGGCCGGCCGGGTCATAAATATTCGGACCGAATTTACGCTAGAGATAACATAAATCGCCTCGTCCGACTAAATAGTGCCGATTTTCCAATCGCTAACACTAATGCAAGGCACCGCTTCACCATTGGATATCGACTCGCCAACTAATATTCGCTCGTAATACACGCCTCGCTCGCGGATCACTGCCATCGCCCCGCGAAAAGCGCTTTAACGAATGATCCGCTGCCTTGACGTGAGATCGTAAACGGTTTTCCGCACTGCAGCAACAAGAACAGAGGTTTAGCGAGATACGATTTGATCTCTTCAATGCCTTCGCAAAGGCCGCCCCAAATAAATGACACGCTCTTCTTATTCAACTTAGAGAACGGTTGGCACTTCCTATATGTGTGATATGAACCGCCGGATGTATGCCAATCGCCTCTTGTAACCCCTCGAAGTTCTCTCGATTTCTGGTTGCAACTTGATCGCCTTCACTTTGTCGATCGACGTGGATTCCTTTGTTCGACGACGAAGCCGGTGAACTTGCCACCGACATCCCAAGGAAGGATTTGGTGGTTCATCTTTAGTCGATGAGTTCGCATGAGCTCAATACCGCTCCAAGATCTTTGATGTGATCTCCTTTGTCACGCTTTTCACAACCAAGTCGCCGACGAGCATTCGATCGCTTTCCCAGATGATCCCGAAAATCTTAGTCATTGCTCGCCGATATGTATGCCGCATTTTTGAGGCCGAACGGCATGACCGTAGCAATATATACCGATGGGTGTTCTCAACGCCGTGTTTGGCATCATCGGGTACATCTTGATCTGATTGTATCCCGAGAAACCATCCATGAACGACATTCTTTCAAATCCACACATATTGTCAACTATGACATCGCTGATTGGAAGAGGAAAGTCGCCTTTCGCAAGCAAAGATTCAAGTCTCAGAGTCCATACGCATCCTAATCGAACTCTTCTTCATGACCGACTATATTCGCCACCCAATCCTGATGTTGAATTTCCTTGATGAATCCCGATTCTATGAGTTTCTTCACTTCGCCAACGCATTGCCTGCAAGATTTGTGGGCTTAAACCGCCTTTGCCGTTGCTTGACGTGTTTGACATCCACCTTGATGTTGAGGCGATGTGTCGCCACATTAGGTCGAAGTCCCGCATATCCTCGTAGCTCCAGCGTAATACATCGATATACTCCCCGATCAAGGCAATCAACTTTTCCTTTCTTCCGATGGAAGAGTATTGCTGATGTTTATGAGCTTAGGATGCTCTTCATCACCCATATTAACCTCGACTACCTCGGCCCCTTGGGGCTCTTTGTTCAATCTATCCCCAAATTGCTCTTTGAGTTGATGGATCCATGGGTCTTCCCATGTTGGCATATCTTCATCATCCTCAATAGTAACAGGATTGACCGTAGCCATATTCGACATCAAAACCTTGAAAGCTTCTCCGAGGCTAGTGTCGTAATCCCAAGCCAAGAATCGACTAATATCCGCCTCTCCTCGGGTGGATTATTATCAATCACCATGAGCATTCATCTTCTCGAGGAGGATTCATATCCCAATCCCTTCTAAATGCATAGTAGTTATCCGCTTCCTCTTGGGACATATGCCGCTTAGAGGGGTTCGAGGCCTCGGCCCAAACATAGACCTTCCTCAGTCAATCGCACTTCACTTCTTCATGATACCCTGTTTCCGACTATATCTCAACGTGGAGGATAGGTCCATTGTCGCCTTCATCGCTTAAGAAATGATTCGGCGCTGAACTCAGATCTCCTTTACCGTAAACCAAGTCTTTTTCACTACTCGATCTTTGGATGACGAAGTGCCGTCCCAAAGGAGTCTCTGAACCGCTTTGTGTAAAGTAAGATGACCGAAGTTGGCAGGTGCAACTCGATCATTGTATAAACCCGCCATTACATCATTCAAAGACAAAGGGTACTCTAAATCGCCATTTATTGATTCATCGGCAATTTGCCATTATAATGTTCATCCGACGCATTCTTCATCGCCAAGATTGATTACAAGGGGTACAATGTTATTTAAAACAAAACCTCCACTATAACCAAGCCCTTCAGACGCCTCTTCACCGTTGCGTGCCTTGGGCCGATGATTCTGCTTTCGACTCATTATCGTAGAGGAGAGAATCGCTGAAATAATTTCATCCCCTTAAACGGTTGTTTGTCCGCGACCACCGCCTTGACTCATTATTCGTGTCTACATATTTGAGACACCGATGAAGAGTAGATGGGACTATAACGCTACTCGGATCCAAGGCTCCACCCAACAATAAGTTATAGGAAGTCTCTACGCCAATCACAGCAGTGTGACTTCGACTTTGTCCCTCATTTGGCACTTTATCCGATTTTACCCAACGAGACCCGCTAGTGTTAAATCCGTAGATCATCACCGCTGACGCCACCATCGGGCAGGGATTCCAAGATGATACATGAGGCGCAGGGCATGATGGTCACAAATGAACCCGGATCGACTTGATCCTGTTAACTTCACCGAGCCAATATACCCGTGAAGTACGCCGCCTGTCGTGCTTGGAATTCCTCGCCTCGCATATCATCCTTGTAAAAGTGATGCGGGAAAGTGTTTAGCCGCCAGGTTGCATTGTTGGGCGACTCTTCCGACTTGGCTTAACTCATGAAAACTCTCAATCGCCTGGCTTTGAAGAGCTTTGTCTCTTTGACAACCGCAACAGCTCAGAAGAGTGATCCTTGGGAATATTAGCCAATTGGGCCATAACGCCAAAGCGATATGGGGCTGAGCTTCCGCTTGTCTCTTCTAATCGGGTGATTGAACCGACCGCTTCGAGCTGACCTTCTTGTGGTCGCCTTGCCGCGGCTTCTTTGCGTACCACCGGCCAAGGCGCTTTCTACAGTGAGGGGAATCGCTGGCACCCCTAGTTCTCGACAAATGCCTTCGCATTAGGGTCGGGACTTCCTGCACTTGTACTTGTACCGTGGTCCGCCGGGTGGTGTGGGCTTCGTGTTCCCTTCTGGACAGCCTGGAATGTTACCACCGTCATTATCTCCCTCCGCACCATAAGTAATGGCATGCCTTTCCCTTCTCGCTTTGATTTTTCTTCAATGAAGAAGAGGCTACCCATTGCTCATCCTCGCTGTGTCCGGTGGATCCACGTGACTTCGCCATTTGGGGTCGATAAGATACAAGTCCTTTCTCGCTGTTTGTGTGGGTCGCCATTCACCGCCTTCATTATGCGACTTTGACCACCGGTTTGGGTTCAAACCATGTCAATGGTAATCGACCCAAAGCTTATGGACACCGTGATTTGTTCGGTTTCTTTTGGACGGCTTAGTGATGACCCTACGCCAATTAAAGCTTGATTTTATCCTTAAGGTGAAACAGATTTAGTGGGTGATGAATTGCCCCGTGATACGCGCAAAGATTTTGGGTCATTCGCCCTCATTGCTTCCTCTTGACTCGAATCGGAGGGAGTTTGATCTTGTTATTTTCGACAAGATATTTGAAGAGACCGGATCTCGCCGTCCCTAAAGGAATAGGACTCTCGGGAATCTCGCCTCGAGGCCTTCGCGCTTTCGGGCCCAGTTGCCACGCTGATTGTGCCCTCGCGGTGCCTGTTGATGCTGGCCGCCGCCGCCGGGTTGAGTTGGAACGCTTGTTCGCGAACCGCGCCTTTGGCTTTGTTTTTCCCTTTGCCGCGGGACAAAATTACGCTTCGAGCTTCATTGCCGGCCGGCTTCTTCTCGCTTTTTCCTCTTTGAACTTTTCAGCTTTGTTTCCACGAACCTTCAAGTCCTTCCATCGCGATAGACGGTGCTGTCCCCATTGCCTCGAAAGCACGCCTATCGACAAGTTGTTGTAGGTCCGAGGATGAACCTCTCGGCATCGGATCCCTAGCTCATTGCGCTGTTCCGAATCGCTTGACAAAGATATCCATAGTTTCCTCCGCCCTTCGCTGTCGAGCAGTGTGGCCGATCGATACTTCCGATCGCCGCCGAAGAAATTGGTGAGGAAGCTAGACTCCATGTCGCCCCAAACCGGAATGCTCCCCGGCTTTGAGACGGCGGTTCAATCGAATGCAGCTCCGCAGGGTACCAACGAATGACCGAACCATCGTGGGCTCAAGCTTCCGATATGACCAGGTGCGAATTTGAAGTAACTGGGTGTCAGGGGAACCCTTCCTCATAAACGGTGTAAAGTTTATTAAGTTAAACTTTGACGGTATGGGATTGATTCCCACCTTCTGTATGGGCAAGGAATACTGTTTTCACCTTTGAGCGGAAATCAATGAGTTGATTTTGCTCTCGAGGTCTTTGATTTTCGCTCAAGGAGCAAAGATCTACGTTATGTGCGCTGCGCGGTTCAGAGGGTTATCATCCTCTTGTGCCTCCCCGGTCCTAATCGCCGGCCATCTTGATCGACGCCGATACCGACTGATTCACCTCGATTGTCAAGGCTTGATTTGTTGGTCATGCATTTCTCTCATCGTCGCATGGCCAAATCCATCTCTAGCTTGAAGTTTTCCCTGTTTAGCCAACGCTTCGCCTAGCATTTTAGCCACTTGATCTCAGACCGATCATAAGCGCTTCGGGGCTCCCTTCACTAGATACAAGATGATCGAGGCGCATTATGAGCCAATATCCGACGATCATCCTCCTCGCGTATCCCTTTAGAAGTTTGTCGCATTCGACCGTTTGATAGTCCCGACCGCAAACGAAGTTAGCCGCTGGCGAGCGCGGGAATGGCCCGTGACGACGCATTCTTGCTGGTCATATTATTAGTGACCTTCGGCAATTCATTTTCTGATGCCATCCTTCGGAATCGCTTGACCTAGGTCTTGACGGTGGTGCTAAGTCTTCGAAGACCAAACTCTTTCTCGAGTTTCTGTCGACAATTGCACTGAGAGCACCGCTTTGATGAGCTTAGAGCACAAGCACGCACCAATGAGTTTGGGGAGTCCTCCGAGATTTCGCACTCTCGCCGCAGTAATACCATCGGTATGAGTACCGGCAACTCTGTCGGTGTCGGCACGCATCCCCTGCATAACGCCGCCATCGCCGCATCTAAAACGCCTCCTTCCTCGATCATCGAAAGACTCACCAACTTTCGCTTATGTGAGCGCTGAAGTCTCTACGACTCTGACTTCACCCTCATTCCCGGCCTGGGGACCATAGGATCTTCCCTCCTTCGTGGATCGGGTGCACCTCCCGCATGAGGAGGACCCGTGATTCCTTCCGAGGACCCAAACCATCCTTGATAGTTAGATGGTGGTGGTGGCGGAGTTGGCTTCACCACCGATTCGCATGCACGCCTTTGACTTTGAGGCCGGATTCTGACTTGGCCGGGAATTTGTAACGCCAGCGGTCTGGCTTTGCCGGACAGAAGTGAAATATTGGCAATCTTAGCTTTGAAGCCGCGTACCGGGTTGGAGCACCGTTAGACTTGGGCCTCCAAATCTGGTGGTATGTTGGCGCTTCTTTACTACCTCCTTCTTCAATTCACGAGCTTGCCGCACTAAAGTTCGTGCCTGCAAGAAGTGCACGACGCCCCGATACGCCTCGAAGCGCGGGAGCCGTTCTGGACACCTAACCCACTCGCTAGTTGACGGCTTGATGAACCGCCGCATCACTTGAGGCCGAACCTTCGTAAGTCCGATCTTAGATCCGCTTCAGAGGATCCCATCCATGGATTGCACGGCCTTGGCGATTTGGCGCCACGCCCGCTGCCGCTTTGGCGGCTCGCTGAGAGCGCTGGCGCTGGCCATCGCGCTCATCTCTCGCGCCGCGAGATCCGACTTCGGGCCGGCGTAGATTTTTTCACCGCGGCAGCGGGTTGAACTCGCCGCCCCGGGCTCTACATCGAGGCCCATCGGTTTTTCTTGCAGCGAGACCTTCTGGAGCGGCGGGGAACCGGATCCGAGGGGAGGTGAGGATAGGTACTCCTCGAACTTCTCCCGGTCGAACCTAACCCGACCTCTTCCTCCACCGATAAGGATCCGCTGCTGCGCACGACTCCTCCGATCCAGGCCGGGTGGCCCCATCGTGGTCACTGCCTTGTTCGCGATAAAAGTCGTTTTGTATTCATTGTTGTTTGAACTCGCTTTACCGCCTTTGGCCTACAACAAAAATTCAAACAAAGAAAAATCGCTTTACTTTAAGGCGCATAAATGGAAACAAAAATTACAACTTTTTCCTTTATGAACAAACACGAGGATCTTCTATATCGCGATCCTCGCTATGCGGGTTCTTGCCCGTGCCGGGACTTGAATCGCCCTGCGGACCACCGCACTCCGATCCGTAGAGACCCTGGGTTCGAACTACAGACGGAAGGCTCGCTTCACCAAGGAAATGAAGCTCTAAGGGATCACATCATGGAAGGAGAGGATCGCCTTCGATCACACTCATGAAGGAGAGAATCACGAGCGGTGAGATCTACTAGAGAAATCACCACGATCAGAGTCAACTCGAAGTTTGCTTACCTCGATTTGTAGATCCGGACGTCGACGGACTTGTGCTCGGCAATTTAACCGCATATGCCGACCGTCAGATCTCTCGAGAATTCTTCGAAGATTAGAAAGTCCACCAAGTCCAAGCTCTCCTCATCCCCAAAAATCCTCCTCACATGAAGAAGACCCCCTATTTATACAAACCGGCAAGGTCGGGTGGCCTACCACTTGTCGAGTCACCACCGGCCGGTCAGGCTTGCACTCGCCGCCACCTTCACCGGCTGGGTTCTTCGGAATAGGGCGCAGTCAGGCCACTTCGCCACTTCTGTCGAGGTAAGGCCGCTTCCGCTGCTTTCAAGGCCGCTTTTTTCCGGCTATTTTCCCATTTTCCATCTCTGCTTGTCTGATTTGATTCCGACTAATTTTTGGTTCGCTCGTTCAACGGCCCCAAACCCGATCGTCTGCTCAAGTCCGCTTAAACCGCTTGTGACGCCATGGTTTGCCGCCTGTTCGCGGCCTTAACGATTCGACGTCCAGATCATCCGATGGTTATCATTCACGACTCCATCACGAAGTTGGTTTCGGGATCTTGTAGTATTTTTCAATGCCTACAACCATATTTGACATCAAAGCCTTGAAAGCTTCTCCGAGGCCGGGTCGATCCCAAGCTCAAGAATCGCACTTTAATGTCCGCCTCCTTTCGGGTGGATTATTATCAATCAGCCACGCGACGTTCTTCCGAGGAGGATTCAGATCCCAATCTCCTTCTAAATGCATAGTAGTTATCTCGGCTTCCTCTGGGACATATGCCGCTTGAGAGGACTCGAGACCTCGCCTCAAACATAGACCTTCTCCTTGGTTAAGTCGCACTCCACTTCTTCATGATACCTGTTTCGACTATATCCAATGTGTGGAGGATAGGCCTATTGTCGCCTTCATCATTTTCTAAGAAATGATTCGGCTGAACCGTGATCTCCTTTACCGTGAACCAAGTCTTTTCACTACACGATCTTCGGATGACGGTGCCGCCCCAAAGGAGTCTCTAACCGCTTGTGTAAAGAAGATGAACGAAAGGCGTGCAACTCGATTGTTGTATAAACCTCGCATCACATCATTCAAAGACAAAGGATACTCTAAATCGCTATTTATTCATCTAATTTTGCCAATTACAATGTTCATCCGACGCATTCTTCATCGCCAAGATTGATTACAAGGTACAATGTCATTTAAAACAAAACCACCACTATAATCAAGTCCTACCGTGACGCCTTCTTCACCGTTGTCCTGCCTTGGGCCGATGATTCGCCGACTCATTATCGTAGAGGAGAGAATCGCTGAAATAATTCTCCATCCCCTTAAACGGTTGTTTGTCCATGACCACCGCTCTTGACTCATTATTCGTGTTCACATTTGAGACACCGATGAAGAGTAGATGGACTATAACGCTACCGCGGATCCAAGGCTCCACTCAACAATAAGTTATAGGAAGTCTCTCACAATCAATATAGGTGACTTCTGACTTTAAGTCCCCATTCGCACTTTATCCAGATTTTACCAAGCTGCCGAGAACCGGGTGTTAACCGAGATCATCAGTACCGCTGATGCCACCATCGTGGATTCCAAGGTGATACATGAGGGCCAGGGCATGATGCTCAATAGTCAAACCCGGATCGACTTGATCCTTAACTTCACTAGAGCCAATATACCCTATGAAGTATAGCGCTCATCGCGTTGAATCCTCGCCCGCATATCCTCCTTTGTAAAAGTAATGCGGGAAGTGCTTGCTGGTTGCATTGTGCGCATTCTTCCTAATCGCTTGATCTCGAGGGAGAAACACCTCCGAAGTCACCGGTTTGTAGAGCTTCCTGCTCTTTGACAACGGAGCAACTCAGAGAGTTATTCGCCGGATGTTCACTAACCGGGCCATGACGCCAAACCAGATGGAGAGTTCGATGTTCTCGGCCTATCCTCACACCCGGGCATTGAATCGACCGCCGAGTTGAGCTTCCCGACTCGAAGCCTTTTGTTTCACCGCTTTTAGCAACCGCTCATTCATTGTCCTTTCTTCAGACAGTGAGAGGAGTCATGGCCACCCCGAAGTTCTCGATAACGCTTCGCTTGGATTCGAGTCTCCGTGATACTTGTAAGTGTATTCGTGGTTCACCTTGTAAGTGCGCATCTCCCGCTTCTTCTAAAACTGAAAGTCACCACTTCTTCATCGTCTCGAATTGCTGAAGCTGCATGGCATAGTTTGCTTTTTCCTTTAGACTTTTTGGCCGAGGATGTAGTCCATCGATCGCCTTCCAAAGAAGTCGTGGTGGACCCAAAGGATTTCTCCGCTTTGCCGCCGTGGTGCGGTACGAGCCCTTCTCACGCTGTCGTGGAGGATCTTCATTCACCATCTTCATTCCTACCTTCACAATCGGGCGCCTGCTGGAACCAACCGGGCGAACCGATCCGCTTATAGAGACCTGATTTGCTCCCACCTTTTTCTTTAGAGGGTTTTGGAGTAATGACTCCAACATCGATCAAGGCCTCAATCTTGTCCTGAGATGGTAGCGTAACTTTGTAGGATGATGTACCGCCTCGCGGTAAGCACGCATTTAGGATTCAGAACCTTGTTTGCCTCCTCTCGCTTACAATTGGGGCAACCGGATTTTGTTGTTTCCTGTAGGTATTTGAAGATGCCCTAACTTCCTCGCCCTGAACGGTAAGTCTTGGGAAACCTCAACCGATGGTTTCTAATTCGAGTTTGTTGGCCATTGAGGCCGCTGCATTGCCGTGGTGCACGCTGTTGCATCGGCCGCTGTGGTTGCAGCGAACGCTTGATTAGCGCTTCATAGACTTTGCCGGGCGCTTTACCTTTGCCACGGGGACAAAGTTCGCTTTATGAGCATTCACCATAGGTCGACTCTCCTCGCTTTCCCTTTTTCGTGTCGCCGCTTTGCTTTCTCCGCTGTGATCCTAAATTCCTGTGTCTCGACGGCAGCTCCTATTGCTTCCAACACGCCCAATGACAGGTTGTTGTGACAAGTTTGAGAATGAACTCCCGATCGGGTTCGCACCATTGCCTTGTTTCAACCTCTTGACGGTTATCCATCGCTTCCCCATTTTTCTCGCTTCGCCCAACAAAGACCGATGGATACCTCTGTCATCGCCAAAGAAATTGGTGAGAAACATGATCTCCATATCATCCCAGCTATTAACACTTCTCGTTTACCGGCGTACCAATCGGGCGTTCCACCGTAGGGCGCTTGAAAATTGCCTATAAGTCCCCGAACGAAGCTCGTGATGGCGAATAATCGACAAGTCATCCGATGAAGTAATGGCAAACCGCTGACGACACAACAAGTGAACGCAACGCAAACGCCTCAAGACGCTCTACGCAGTCAGCGGTCCCGCAAGAAAACTCCCACCGAGGCACTAATAGTATACAAGGAGCATTGATCTCCTCAAGCAAAGATATTGATCTCCAAAGGGGAAGAGGCGCCAATTTGCGCCTCGCCTTCCAAGTTGTCCCTAGAAGTTTGAACAAGGAACCGACAAGTTACTTCATGGTCACCCGCTAGCTCCAACCACCGACCAACAGATCAACTTATGCCAGACAATGAAGGCAACCCATAAAGTGTTCCCTTTCCACCGATCAAGAAATCCCCATGATGGTCGAACCCCTGAATACTCCAATAAGGAACATGAGTATAAACTGCTCCCTAATTTATTGGAAAGTTCACGAAGGATAACCTAATTCTATTCCAACAAGGGTAGGATTCTCCCTGCGATACTCCAACTAGGTATACGAGTCTAAACTATTTCCTATTTTGTCGGAAGTTCCCGAGAATAGTTTTATATTCTTAAGGATAACTCGACAAACCCCAATTTGCTTCCACCGGGTTCAGCCTCACGACGGCGACAATCGCTGATGAAAAATCGCCAATTGAGGTTGAATTCCAAGAGAAAATTTTGATGCCGGACAACGCCACATCTCGAAAATCCCTCCCATCAAGGTCACCCCGCAACGAAGCATCGCAGAAGAGTTCACTAATCAAAGGATGAATCCTCAATATCCTCCCACCGGGTTTAGTCTTATGCCAAGCCATGCAAGGAGATTTCACCGATTCAAAGCTAAGTCTCACGGAATTGATGAACAGTCGACGACAACTCACCACGAGCTAAAATAAGAAAATTCATTCATCGACCATCGAGTCAAGATTTCGACAGCGGTCGACAATAAATACAAAGACCGCGACACTTTTAGTTATCCTACAAAGCGGATAGTCACGAAAGAATCGGAGAATCAAGATTTGAAGCCGCTGTGTCCTATTACAATCAAGGTCTGTTTGTCATATCAAGTATTTCTGCTTTTCTATAAAAGAGCGCAGACCGAAACACTTTGAGGGGTATTCAGAAGCGCTGAAAATTGCCTATAAGTCCCGAGCGTAGCTTCGTGATGGCGAATAATCGACAAGTCATCCGATGAAGTAATGTAAACCGTTGAAAAGAGCTCTCCTTTCGAACCGCCACCGATTCAAACCTTGGTGAACTGATGCACCATGAGTGCGGCGAAGGATAAACCGACTTTGAAGCCTCAAATCAAGCTCGAAAACCGCAGAGAGAAGACACGCGCCGGTCAAACCGAGACAGAGGTGTCTCGCCACCGAGATTTAGAGGTGTCTCACTGAGACATTCCAGAGGTGTTCCCTACTGAAGGAGATTCCCAAAGGGTGTCTCGGCCTGAGCGAGACTCCGGTGTCTCGCCGCCGAGACACCAGAGGTGTCTCGCCCGAAGAGAGACTTCCAGGTGTTCTCGCCTGAGCGACATTCCAGAGGTGTCCCGCCCGAAGCGAGACACTCCAAAGGTGTCTCGCCGAAGCGAGACATCCAGAGTGTTCGGCCCGCCGACACCAAGGCCTAATGGGCTTTGCCCAGCTTTGCCTCGCATCCGCCGCTGCACCTATAAATATGGCGGCTAGGGTTTCATTTTCAGAGGTCGGAAAATAAAAAAGAGGAGACTCCAACTCTTGTGTGTGCCAAGGGTTAGAGAATTTCCAAGGAGAGGAGATCAAGATCTAGACTCTGGGGTGAGATCCGAGATCCAAAGTTTTGAGATCGGATCTACAACAACAAACTATCCTTTGGATCAAGCTTGGCCTTGATCCAAGAAGAGTAACGGGTTCGCTTGGCGATCGTTCACTACGTTGATTAGTTCCTTAATTAATCTCCTCAGATTCGCTTAGATCTCGATCCGGACGATCTAAGAATTCCCGCGTAAAAAGGAGGATTTTAGATCTAAATCCGATCGGATCTCATTTGATCAACACTTGGGAAAGGAATCGCTGTGGTCCACTAACACATCCCCAAGACAGTAAAGAATCCCACGCAGTTTGTGATCCGATAAACGGATTCCGCTTGTTCACAAGGAAGAAAGTTGTAATTTTTATCCTTTTTCATTGTAAAAGCCTTATAAAAGGTGATTTTTATTTGAAACTCATTTGTAATCCCATCAAGGTAGAATGATTTCCGATGAAAAGATAATGACTTTTCCCGAGAACAAGCCGGCACCACGTGGGAGCCAACCGGTCTTGCATCCGAGATGCGTGTGCCGCAGCCTACGGATTCATCCGGTGATCGAAGAGGTTGAGCACGAAGTTCGACCAGAGAAATTTGAGGCCTATCTCTGCCTCATCCAACTCTCTTTTCCCCTCAGCGCTAAGAAGCCCTCCGCGCAAGGGGACTCAAGGCCACCGACGAAGCCGACGCCTCGCCAACGACAATGACAAAGAATAACTCCCCGCCATCCAAAGGCGGATCGATCTCCCTCCTCCGGCCAATGAGGAGAAGTCCACGAAGCGATGTGACTCTCTCAAAGAGAGCCCGCCAATGGCGCCGACAACGCCTTGCGCTGTAATACACAAAGGCATTAGAATCCATGGACGGTGTCCGATACAAGCCGGATCCGGTTCCGACGGGGCACGAGCCCCGAAGACGAAGATAGGTGGTAACTCCTCTAAACCAGCCGTAGAAGAATGGACCAGCGTCAAGCGGGTCGCTCCACCCTCGGGGGCGGATCCAAAACACCGCGGTCCTACGACGCTGCACGGTGTTGGTTCAGCTACTCAACACCCAAAGGAGCAGAGGTGACCAAGAAGTCACGAAGCAAGTCGAACTCAGCCTCCCGCATCAGAGCTTTTGCTCGATGCACCGGCGCTTCACAAAGATCCTACCAACACCACACCCCTTCCGATAAGGGTTCAGTGTTTCAACGCCTAGGTCCGGTTCAGCTGGATCAAGGTGAAAGGTCAACTCCTGCGAGCTTGTTGAAGAGATCGGAGACAACTTCGCAATCGAGGTAGCTCGCCCTACCGACGGAAGCCACGGAGAATCCACCAACCGGTTTATGGATCGAGGTCCAAAAGCCCGCTGAGACGCCACGCACTCCAAAAGCGCGGCGCGCTGTAACTTTCAAAGACTTCGTGGCGCCAACCCAACCTCGATGGAGCGCCGTCATCGATGATGGCGTTATACGAGAGATTGTGTCGCCGCGGTAGGTTGCTCCGGCACTCATGCCGATGAGTTGTACTATCGGCCGTAGGAAGAAGTCTCGAGACGAGCTCTCCGTAAACCGCATCCTCTTGCATTTGTACTAAATTGATCAAGGCGCGGTTTCTCGAGTGTAAATGCCGCCATAAACTCGAAAGGGTGTGGCCTTCCAAAGACGAAAGCACCAACGAACGCCAAGACCTCGGTCAAAGCGTTCCCGAAGACATGCACTTTGTCAAGGCAAGGATGAGCCGCTTGAGGTCACCATCAATATGACCAACAAGGCAACGCCGCCACGCCGCATTCCGAGCCCTCCCAATGTGTGACTTCGGTTGCGGGCGGTACTATCGGGCGGCCTAACTATCACGAATTCGCAACGGGATCCCTTCAAGGCTGATCCGCGAAAGAGTACCTCCGGAAGATGAAGTATCGGATGGCGGCTCGGCAATGGCATCCGATAACACCGTCTCTAGTGAAGGCCATACTCATTAAAGCACTCATGATCGGGTACCAGGTGGCTGCTACTTGAAGAAGCCTTGGCAAAACGTAAGGACAACTTCAAACTTCGAGATGGACATGGCCATGCAGCCAGATGAGAGAAATGCATGACCGGCGGTCTGGCGATGACTAATCGCCAGGGTGAGGGCAGTCGTCGCAACAACGTCAATTTGACGGATAGCGACACGGATGAAGAGCAAGACCTTAACACCGATGAGCAGAACGCCGATGATGACACCATGGTCCCACCTCAAAATCACCGGGACAGAAATGCAAGTGAAAATGACAAGATCAAGGATCTGGAGAGCAAGGTCAACTCGCTCATCTCGGCTCAAGAAGTGAAGAAGACGGGGATTCCGTGCCCCTACCCGAGAGAGTGGGAGTCAATCCCCTATCCGGCGAAGTTTAATTTAATAAACTTCACGCCGTTCGATGGGAGAGGGTCCCCCACTCAACATCTTATCTACTTCAAGAGCCATTTAGGAGTCATCTCCGGTAACGAGCCCTTGATGGTTCGGCCATTGTCAAGACTCGCGAGGGGCTGCCTTCGACGGGTACCGCCGCTCAGCTGGCAAAGATCAACACCGGGAAGACATGGAATCTATGTTCTGGCGAACTTCGCCGATGGCGACAGAGGTTTCACTCGATGCGTTCGGGGCGAAGCGAAGGATGGAAGCGTGGATAATTTTGTCAAGCGGTTCCGCAACAAAGGCGATGGCTATGCGTGACCAATCACGGAGAATTCATCCTCAAGACCCGCCAAAGATAACCCCTCGCCGGACGGATCGTATGATGGGCACCGCATCCGCCTAAAACTCGGAAAGACTTGAAAGTCAGGGGAAAGGCGGCGTTTCCTCAAAAGGGAGAAGGCGAGCGAGGTCAAGAGCGCCAAATCCACGGAACAAAATTTTGTCCCCGGAACAAGGGAAGGCTTAATGAAGAATGTTGATGTGCATCAAACTTTCCACCGCAACCAATAACAAAGAAGACAGCTAGCCGACCCCATCACAAAGAACAACAAACCCCAAACGGAGGGCCCACGGTGTTTCCCAAGACGATTCTTCGTGGACTAAGAGGTGCCCGATCTTCTGGCACTTGCTAGACAATAACAGATCCAACCGCCACCGATCGCCAACCAGAGGAAGCTCAAAGGACGACCGGACCAAGGCATCGCTGCCTATCATGGGCGATACACCACCGACCAAGTCATGCTACGGTGAAGGACAAGATCCAAGCTTTGATTGAAGTGGGGTGATCACTCCAAAACCAAATAAGGAAAGCAAGTGCAAACGCCGCCCATAAGCTTTGGGGCGGTGCCTACAACACGGTTCCGAGCCGAAACCGTGTTCAAAGTGGGAATGAAGGCGGTGAATTACGATCCCCACAAGCAAATGAGAGAAGGGGTTAGTGCCGCACACGTACCCCAAATGGTGAACTCCTATGGGTCCACCGGACTTACTTAAAGGCGATCGATTAGGCGGCGTCTTCGTCTAAAAAGTCAAGGGAAAGGGCAAATCTTGCAATGCTACCTCGTTCTACTCGACGACGACGCAGCAAATTCCTACGGTTCTTTGTCTGAGGAGGAACAGAAGTCTTTGTCACCTGTGAGGGCGGAGTACGCTTTACAAATACCCCTCGATGACTCCAACCTTAATGCTAAAATGTTAGCGGAGCTTGGGGTAGTAACAATTCCCACGGTTCCCGCCACTCCTAAGGAGGGCGCCACGAGAATGAAGGAAACAACACGCAAATCACGAGGTGCAACCCCGGCAAATTCCGATTTAATCGCCTCGAAGGGATAGACCGGGAACACAAGCTCTCCCTACGCTTGATGTGATGGCACAATTGGCCAACATCAGGCAAGAATAACTCTATCTGAGCTATTGAGGTTGTCCAAGGAAACCCGCCTGCTACGAAGCGCTATGCATCGTGAGGTCTTCCTAACCCACATTAAATCAAGTCCGTGAGGAGCCGAGTCATTAGCAGGAATGCAATGTGGCCTCCAAGCATATTCCCCGATCACGCTCTCTAAGGAGGATATGCGACGAAGACGCCGGGCATGACAGCCGCCACTCATTGTGGTACATTGTTCCAAATAGTCAACCGATCCAAGTTGATCCGGTTCACGCGGAGCATCATGCCTTTACCGATGTATAGCCTCGGGATTCCTCGCCGCCAGCTCGCCGACCGGCATCGGATATACGGATTTAACACCGGTGGGTCGGCCGCTTGGTAAAATCCGCATTAAGTGTCGGATGGGGACTTAAAGTCCGAAGTCACCGCTACGCCATTGACGCAGACTTCCTATAACTTGTTGTTAGGTCGCCCTTGGATCCATAACCATGTTATAGTCCCTCTACCTCCATCGTTCCAAATATGTCGACACTCAATAACGAGGTTAAGAGGGTGGTCGCGGACAAACAACCGTTTAAGGGCTGGAGAATTATTTCCGACTCCCTCCTTTACGGTAATGAGTCCGACATCAATCATCGCCCATGGCAACGACAATGTGAGGACGCCGATACCGAGGCCGCTTGACAATAAAGGTGGTTTTGTTACGAATGACATTGTACCCTTAGTAGTCAATCTTGGCGAAGAGGATCTTCAGATGAAAGTTGTAATTGGTACTGTCAAGAAGAAATAAAAGATGATTTAGAGTACTCGTTGTGTCTCGAACGATGTAATGAAAAGTTGTATAATGACCACGAATTGCATATGCCAATTCGGTCATCTGTGTATCTGAAGCACCTTGAGACTCATCCAAGACGACTTTCGCCGCCCAAGGGAAGAGAGGCCGCAAGAAGGACTTAGTCTACGCAGAGGGGAGTTGACTCCACGCCCAACTACTTCCTCAGACGGGTTCCGGCGAAGATAAACCAAACTTCATCTTTTCGGATATAGCCCGAAGCGCAGACCTCATGAAGAAGTGGGGCAACATGCTAGGAGAAGGACTTTATTTTGGGCGGATCTCCGTTCCACCCAAGGTCGTGCATGTACCAAAGGGAAAGCCCGATAATTATTACGGTTCAAAGGGGATTGGGATCGCATCCTCTTGAAGATGAGTGTTGTTGGTGATCAATAACCAATCACCCAATCTAGATGGCGAGTACTCATCCAATTCATTTTTGGGACTCGGCGTCGGCATCGGCAAGATGTTGGGGGTTGATGTCCAACATGGCTCTGATGGACCCCACTATCTTGGAAGAAGATGAAGAATTGCCAACATGGGAAGACCCATGGGTCCATCACCTCAACATGCGGTATGGGGACCGGTTTGAGCAGAGGAGCCTCCGATCAAGACGGGTAGTCCAGATCAACATGGGTAATGAAGCACACCTAAACTTATAAATATTAGCAGTCTTCCCCGAGAGGAAAAGGTTGATCGCTCTTGTCGAGAGTATATCGATGTTTTCGCTGGAGCTCTGAGGACATGCCGGGCTCGACCCCAATGTGGCAATGCACCGCCTCGACATTAAAGTGGATGCCAAACCTACAAACAAAGAACAGAGACGGTTTCAGCCCACTGATTATGGAGGCAATTGTTGCGAGTAAAAAGCTCATAGCCTCGGGTTTCATCGGGAGGTTCAACATCCGGATTGGGTGGCGAATATCGTTCGGTGCTAAAAGAACGGACGATCAACTCGGTTTCACTACGAGATCTGAATGCCGCATGCCCAAAAGGCGACTTCCCACTTCCAATCACCGATGTGATGCGTCGATAATATATGTGGATTTGGCGAATGTCCTTCATGGATGGGTTCTCGGGTTACAACCAATCAAGATGCATCCGATGACGAAAGCACACGGCGTTGAGAACTCCTCTAGGCATCTTCACACGCCATGCCATTCGATCGAATGCCGGCGCCACTTACCACACAAGAATGACAAAGATCTTCGGGATCATCTTCTAAGACGGTCGAATGTTACGCCGATGACTTGGTTGTGAAAAGTCGTGACAAAGATGACCATATCGGGGACTTGAGGGCGGTATTCGACCTCATGCGGACTCATCAATTAAAGATGAACCCCACCAAGTCTTTCCTGGAATGTCCGGCAAATTCCTCGGGTTTGTTGTTACCAACAAAGGTATCCACATTGACCCGACAAAATAAAGGCAATCAATGAATTGCAACCCCCAAAGAATTCTTTCTTTCCAAAGACTTGGAGACAGGATATAAAATCCTTCCTCTCCATCTTCCTGAGATAGAATATAAAATTCTTCCTCTCCAAGCTTAAGAAACAGGATAGAAAATCCTTCTTTTCTTATGTTCACTTGGGGTTCGCCTCTACCTTATAAAAGGAGACCTCGAAATAGAATATAAAATTCTTTCTTTCCAAAGACTTGGAGACGGATATAAAATCCTTCCTCTCCATCTTAGGAGATAGAATATAAAATTCTTCCTTTCCCACAATCAATTCCATTCACCAGCCGATCCGGTTCACCGCCTCCCACAAAAGAAGACACCAAGATTCATCTTGGGGTATTTTATTCAAGCCTAAGAAGGGATAAAGCCAACGCTTCACCACGCTATTTAGTCTATTCCCGTGAAAAGACTAAGCCTACGATTCAACATCGTAGCATTAAGTCTAAGAGAGTTTCATTCTTTTAGCACAACGTCACATGCGAACGGATTCGATAATCCATGCTAGCGGTTCAAGCGGTGTCGGTAAAGGCAAATCAAATCCGTTGAAGGTGAGGGTTTGCCAAGAATCCTATAAATGCCGTGGACAATGAAAATGACAGATCGCAAGTCACAACAACAATGGAACTACCGCCGACGACCGACTTCCGCAGCTGGTCCTACAGCTCTTTATGTAGTAACCACCGCTATACCTAGCTTTGGAGGAACATCTTACCAATAGAAAAGAATTCATCAAGACCGCCAAATTGAGGATGAACTAGCTAACAAGACTAGTCCCCCAATTAAACGGGATGGAGACTCAAGTGTTTCCAGGTGGGCTATCATAGAGAGCCAACCTCATTGCACCAAGAAATGGGATATGTCAACCTAGATGCATGGAGTCAATTGGGGATGTACACAAGGGTCAATCATTACTCCTATGTGGTCGAATTCATCAGATCTCCCCTGGGAGAGTATAGGGTCCTGGTGAACCATGCTCCGGCTTCTTTCATTTCGTGACGGGAACCCTATCGCGAGGCACCTCCTCAAAGGAGACCTTAAATGCGTCCCCGCAAGAAAAACTCCCACCGAGGCACTAATAGTATACAAGTGAGCATTGATCTCCTCAAGCAAAGATATTGATCTCCAAAGGGAAAGAGGCCAATTTGCGCCTCGCGCCTCTCCAAGTTGTCCCTAGAAGTTTGAACAAGGAACCGACAAGTTACTTCATGGTCACCGCAGCTTCCAACCACGACCAACGGATCAACTTATGTCAGACAATGAAGGCAACCCATAAAGTGTTCCTTTCCACCGGATCAAGAATCCCCATGATGGTGAACCCACGAATACTCCAATAAGGAACATGAGTATAAAGCTGTTCCCTAATTTATTGGAAAGTTCCGGAGGATAACCTAATTCTATTCCAACAAGGAGTAGGATTCTCCCATCGCGATACTCCAACTAGGTATACGAGTCTAAACTATTTCCTATTTTGTCGAGAAGTTCCTGGAGAATAGTTTTATATTCTTAAGGATAACTCGACAATCCCCAATTTGCTTCCACGGGTTCACTTTACGACGGCGACAATTCAAGTGATGAAAAATCGCCAATTGGAGGTTGAATTCCAAGAGAAAATTTTGATGCCTGACAACGCCACATCTCTCGAAAATCCCTCCCATCGTGGTCGACCCCGCAACGAGCATCGCAAGAAGAGTTCACCAATCAAAGGATGAATCCTCAATATCCTCCCACTGGGGTTTAGTCTTATGCCAAGCCATGCAGTGGAGATTTCACTGATTCAAAGCTAAGTCTCACGGAATTGGATGAACAGTTCGACGACAACTCACAGTCACGAGCTAAAAATAAGAAAATTCATTCATCGGCCATCGAGTCAAGATTTCGACAATGGTCGATAAATGCAAAGACCGCCGACACTTTTAGTTATCCTACAAAGCACCGGATAGTCCGAAAGAATCGAGAGATCAAGATTTGAAGCCGCTGTGTCCTATTACACCGAAGGTCGGGCCTATCACATACAAAGTATTTCGGCTTCTTCTATAAAAAGAGACCGAAACACTTTGGAGGTATCTCAGAGGCGCTGAAAATTGCCTATAAGTCCTCGAACGAAGCTCGTGATGGCGAGAATAATCGACAAGTCATCCGATGAAGTAATGGCAAACCGTTGAAAAGAGCTCTCCTTTCAAGCTGTCACCGATTCAAACCTTGGTGAACTGATGCCATGAGTGCGGCGAAGGATAAACCCGACTTTGAAGCCTCAAATCAAGCTCTAAAACAGAGAGAAGACGCTGCCGGTCAAAACCGAGACTGTGAGGTGTCTCGCTCACCGAGACATTTAGAGGTGTCCCGCCTGAAACACCGTGAGGTGTCTCTACCGAGACACCAGAGGTGTCTCGCTCGGCCGAGACACCAGAGGTGTCTCGCCGAAGGACACAGAGGTGTCTCTACCGAGACATTCCAAAGGTGTCTCTCCGGAAGGAGACACCGTGAGGTCCCTACCGCCGAGACACCAAGGCCTAATGGGCTTTTTGCCCGGCCACCAAGCCTGCGCACCTATAAATATGACGGCTAGGGTTTCATTTTCAGAGGTCGGAAAAATAAAAAAGAGGAGACTCACAACTCTTGTGTGTGCCAAGGGTTAGAGAATTTCCAAGGGAGAGGAGATCAAGATCTAGACTCGCTGGGGTGAGATCCGAGATCCAAAGTTTTCGATCCGGATCTACAACAACAAACTATCCTTTGGATCAAGCTTGGCCTTGATCCAAGAAGAGTAACGGGTTGCTAAGATCTCTTCACTACGCTGATTAGTTCCTTGGCGAATTAATCTCCAGATTCGTTTAGATCTCAGATCGATCGATCTAAGAATTCCCACGAAAAGGAGGATTTTAGATCTAGATCCGCATCTAGATCTCGCTTGATCAACACTTGGGAAAGGAATCGCAAATGGTCCACGGAACACATCCCCAAGACAGCAAAGAATCCCATAGCGAGGATCCGATAAACGGATTCCGCTTGTTCACAAGGAAGAAAGTTGTAATTTTATCCTTTTCATTGTAAAAGCCTTATAAAAAGGTGATTTTTATTTGAAACTCATTTGTAATCCCATCAAGGTAGAATGATTTCACCGATGAAAAAGATAATGACTTTTCCCGAGAACATCCACGAAGGGTGCCAACGAATGACCGAACCATCAAGGGCTCGCCGAGATAACTCTAGATGAGACTTGAAGTAGATCAAGTCTTGAGTGGGTGATCCCTTCAGTCAAGCGGTAAAGTTGATGAGGTTGAATTTTGTCGGATACGGATTGATTCCCACTCCTCTGTAAGGACATGGTATACCCGTTTTCTTTACCTCTTGGCGAAATCAAAGTATTGATTTTGCTCGAGGTCTTTATTTTCTCATTTTCCCCACGCTCCGTTCGGGTAAACTTGGGGAGGAACGACGGTGTTATCGCTAGCTGCCGAAAGCACGACATCACATTTCTACTTCTCCTCTTCTCTCTCGTCCGTGTCGCTATCTAAGTTGACATTATTGCGATGACTTGGCTCGCCTTGGCGGTTCATTATCAGCGTGGATCTGTTGGTCATGCATTGCTCTCATCTGCTGCATGGCGGTTCCATTCAAGCTTAAAGTTATCCCTTTGCTTGGTTAGGGCCTCTTCAAGCATCCGGGACACTTGTTCGCTGATCATGAGCGCCTCACGAGGTTGTCCTATCTTTGGAAATTGTATTATCGGAAGCCATTCGGAGCCGGCATCCGACACTTCATCATCTCGAGGGTAATCCCTTCGCATCTTGCGATAATTGTCGTTTAACGCCCGGACAGCAATCGAAGTCATTCGCGATGTCCCGAACGCACGACGTGACGACTCGCTAGTCATATTGATGGTAACACTCGGCATTCATCGCCTCGAGGTTTCCATCTCTTCTTGCGGGCGTCTTGACTTGGTTCGGGCATTCTCGCCGAGCCTATCAAAGACCGACGCCTTTTCCGGAGTCGCTTTTAGCGCAGCTTGCACTCGATAACACCGCCTTGATCAATTTCGAGCACAAGCAAGGCATGTTTGGTTCGGCGTTCCTCTTCGATTTACTCGCACTTCAAAGACGATAGTACAACTTCGTCGGCATGAATACCGGAGCAACCTATGGTGTGTTGGCGTGACTTCTCGTGTATAACGCTGTCATCGCCGATGAGAGCGCCTCCTTCGAGAGAAAATAGGCCTTTCATAAGTCACTTACGACGCGACGCTTCGTGAGCTGAATCTTCGACGAGCTCGGACTTCGATTTGAAGCCCGCGGCGAAAATGCAGGATTCTTTCTTTGTGGGTGCGACTCGTATCGAGTGACTCGCGATCCCAGCGATCCTTGACGGTAGCCCGCCGGTCGGCGTAGAGTTGGCTTCACGGAAGTTTGGAGTCGCGAACACGGAGATAACCGGCGTCAATACCACTTTGTTGAGGTGCTCACAATTTCGATTTGAGCACGGAGCGTGAGTTGGCCCGCCGGGCGAGCCGGGCTTAGGCTGGGTTCATCGGAGTTGAAGCTTCACGGACTTGGGCTTCCAAACTAGCCGATTTGTTGACGACTTCTTGGCCGCCTCCCTCTTCAACTCGCGGGCTTGTTGCACCAAAGCCCGCGGTTGCGCCGAAGGCCGCCTCCCGGATGCGCCTCCTCGAAGCGTGAACGTTCCGTTTGACTCGGACCCATTCATTTGTCGCCGGCCTGTAGGAATCGGCTACGATCTCAGACTTCAGAGTCAACTTGGATCTTAGATC
The DNA here is from genome assembly GCA_012295165.1 of Asparagus setaceus. Classification (NCBI taxonomy): domain Eukaryota; kingdom Viridiplantae; phylum Streptophyta; class Magnoliopsida; order Asparagales; family Asparagaceae; genus Asparagus; species Asparagus setaceus. The sequence goes on along the minus strand of CM022706.1, from coordinate 17,762,193 downwards.
CGCCTCATAGCGGATCCCATCCATTGATTATTTTGCCTAGGCTAATTGTTTCGCCAGCGCCGACGTCGCTCGACCTGCTCTCTTGAGAGAGTCACGACGCTTATCAAGGAATCGACCCCACAAAGATAGGGGTTCTAAATATTTGGCCGTTGTTAGGGCCGGGGAACCACCGTCGCCTGTAGTCTTGACAGCGGTGGTGGTGGATTTTCTCGCCTCCGCATCTGAGGCCGATTGGGTCTTCCTTGCAGCGGAGACCATCTTGGACTTGCGGGGGGAACTGGATCTGGACGAGGAGGAGAGGTATTCCTCATACTTCTTTTGGTCGAACTCGAACTCGACCTCCTCGATGACCGGGATCGGGATCCGCGGTTGCAGCACGACGGCTTCTTTGTTGAAGCCGTTGGCTCCCACTGTGGTCGCCAGCTTGTTCACGGGGAAAGTCGGTTTGTTATTCATTGCTATTTGAACTTGTTTACAGCTTCGTTGGCCTACAACAAAATTCAAACAAAGAAAAAAATGCCTTTTTATTTCAGGCGTACAATGAAAACGAAAATTACAACTTTTTCCTGAACAAACGCTCGGATCTCTATTATACGGGATCCTCGCTTGCGTGGGTTCTTCGCTTTGTCGGGGACTTTTATTCGTCCGTGGACCACAGCAATTTCAGATCCCGTATAAACCCGGGTTCGAACTACAGACGTAGAGGGCTCGTTCCACGAAGGAAGCGAAGCGCTGAGATCACACTCACGAAGGAGAGGATGCGCTGCGGGGATCGCACTCACGAAGGAGAGGATGGCGGGCGGGTGAATCTACTAGGAGAAATCACGGCGCTATCCTTGAGATTAAGGCGAAGCTTAATCTAGAGGGTATCTGTAGTTCGACCAATTCGTTACCTTGCGATTGAATATCCGGACGCCAATCGAACTTATGCTCATGCGGTGCCGAGCGGTGCGTCGGCGGCTCGTGGATCTCGTGAGAACTCTTGAGAAAATCCCGAAAATCCCGCCAAATCCAAAAATCCTCCTCTCAAACCAACAAGACCCCTATTTATACAATAGGGGGTGTCGCCGACCACCTCGGCCAACTTGGCAGTGCCGGTAAGTTGTAAGTGCCGCATGGCCGTTTTCCGTCGTCTCGCGTCGTTTCCGTCGATTAGCGTCGTTTCGTCGACTCTTCGGTCTTAGGGCTTAGTTTTGCTCGGTGATGTCGCCGTTGTGTTTGAGTCCGTGCCGATCAACTTTCGAGCTCAAGCGGCTCGTTTGCATCGACGGACTAAGTACGGTTGATTCCGTCTCGTCGGCGTTTGAGTTTAGTCAACTTCGACCGCGTCGAACCGTCGTCGGGTTTTCCACGACACGCCGTTTCATTGGCTTATGCGTCTTGCCGACTCACTTCATGTGCTCGTCGACTCGCTCTGGCGTTTTCGCGGTTGGCAATGATCGTGAGTTAAGGTGTATTTGTCGGACGGATCGTCGATTGTCAACCCACCGCTTACGAGTCTTGTTCGCATCGATAAGCAATTTTAACGCCTACAGCTTTAACTCAATGTACTCTTTAGTTCTCACCAAATCTCAAAAGTGTTTTTATAATAAAATATCAACATAAGATGACCATGCAGTCTAGTAGGATCTCGCGGTGCCTACATCAAAGAGATATTTCTAGTGTTATGTTCACAGAATCTGTAGACTTTTTATATTCTTTTTATTTTTAGATATTATAAAAAGAAGAGGGATGTTGCTAAGAAGAGTTTTATGGTTGAATTATCTAATTTTGAATTAAAAATTTTAAAATAAAAATATCAATGGTCTCATTCGCAATTCGACTTATTCTTTTTCTCATTTTATCTTAGAATATTATAAAGAGATGGTTAAACTATTTAATTATGAATTTTAAATTTTAAAATAAAGTCATTCACTCCTTATGTTGCATTTATTTTAAGTTTCAAACTATTAAAAAGCTACTCATATTATCTAATTTTCAATAATCCATATATTAAAAGTCATTGGTATAAGCCGTTTGCATGCTCATATCCATATAAAAAATGCATTATGTATAAAAATAGAGTAGAAGAAGCGTTAGTTAAAAACATTACGTTCAATTTGACTTATATAGAAGCACATGCATAGACTAAAGAAGGAACCCATAAAGACCAAACAAACCGGATATTTAAAAAATAAAAAGAAAGACCCTAGCCTTCAAAGCTAATGATGCGGATTCAGTTCACTCATTACTCCATATTACTTATTTTAGATTTAAAACTCACTCATTCGAGCACGGGCAAAATATTTGTATATGCATATGTGCATTGTGTTCAATGAAACATATTTATGTTAGTGTTATAATCATGGATTCAAGTTCATCGTCTTTATGATGTGTGATGATATACTTTCGTGGTTTATTTATCGCATCTAAGGTTTTAAAATTCTTAATAAGTCTAGACCTTTTATTTTAAGGAACATTGTCACGACCCCAATTTCCAAACACGAAAGGAACATTGGCGGACTAAACACAATGAAAATATCCTCTAAAATCTATAAATCATCAAAAGACCACCAAAAATAATCTTCTCTTGAATTAAAACCAACAACAAATATTCTCTATAATCTAAAAGTCGATATTAATCCAAATTAACTTGAGATAATAAATATTCCTCAACTTGAAATAAAGTCAACCTAAAAGAAAATATTCCATTATTGCAAAACTCTCAAATAACAACTAAACATCAAATACTTATTTAACCTCCACATATAGGAAATTTAACAATCTGCAATTTTATTCCTTAGTTCCTTGTAAGAAATTATAAACCACCAACTCCACCTAATCCCGAGTCTCTGAAAAGAATGAATATGACACAATGAGTTCACAACTCAATAAGTGGATAAATTTATACATTAAAAACTGGTTTTACAAAACTAAAATAATTAGACAAATGATAAGTAAATTATTAAAATGATAAAAATCATCAATGAGCTTACAAATTTGATACAACATCTTTCAAATAAAAGTTTCATGAGATGGAGAATAAGTAGGTCACGTCTCAATGCGGTCAACACTTTGATACTCCGGTTGACTTGGCAAACCCCACAATTATTAAGTCTGTAGTTCCGGGACGGTGAGACCCAAATTTGGGCTCTTAGCGCTAAAATAAAAACCTCATAGAGGCACATTGAGCCCTGTTTAGATGACTTACTTATATCCGACACATACCGGTATATTGACTTGAGATGCATATGCTTTAAAAAAATGAACAAAGTTCATATAACCAAATACTTTTTAAAGAATTGCCAAAGGAAGACCAATAGTGAAATTAATCAACCACATATGCATCTTAACTTACTACTATATGATATGACATGATTGTCAATAAAGAAATGAGCATACGCTTGTACCAAAATATCTGCGTGCATCATAAAATACAATCCAACTAACAACCGATATATGAATAAATCATATAAAATGGTAAAATCCATTCGGGACAAATCCGCATAAACTCGATATACTTTTATAAGAAAAATGCGCAGCGCAAAATGCATAAATTCACCACTTACCGAACACCAAATGAGTTTCCAAATCCCTCTCTCAATGCTACTTCGTAGGCTCTAGAAATACCTAGAGAGTAAATACAAAAAAATTATTACTACTACTATAGATCAGTCACCACTACTAAATATATAGTTAAATAATATATTAACCATACAAGTCCCTCAAACAGATAATGTCATTTATTATTAAACAAGCAACAACTCGCACGAGTCAACTCACCAATTGATATTTCTTTAATATTTTATGACAAATAAATCCAAACACCTAGAATCAAGTTATAGCAACATCATTAAGTCGATCGCCATTTACCTTGCCGATCGGATCAAACAATAACAGGGAAATAACTAAAAGCTCGCTAATCCAAACATAATTGAGACCACTTTGTTTGTTCACATCTCATATGTATATATGATGTTTAAGATAAGATTATATAGGGTAATACCTTGTTTAACTTCTTCACTTTTTCCTTGAAACCACAGGCTATTCTCCCTTCAAGACTTGCTGCTTGATTATTTTTCTTTTCCTCTTACTTGTTCTTCCTTCACTCTGCGATTTTTTTTTTTTTTTTTTTTTGTCTGCAGCTTATATGATAGAATGATGCTAGGGTTTCTTTCCTTTTATTTGTTTTTTTTTCCATTTCCAATAAAACCCCTAGCCAATTTCCTTTGACAACAAGTCCCTTAAATATATAGATACTATTAATATAAGCATAAAAGCCCTCATCAAATTTTCTTTTGCAGCAAGCTCCCAAATAGATATATATATATATATATATATATATATATATATATATATATATATATATATATATATATATATATATATATATATATATATATATATATATATATGTTACTATAGCTATTATTCTTTCTTTGCATAAAAGTCCTCTTACAAACTCATATTTATAAATTAACATTATTAACTCCATTGTTTGGATATCTATTTAAACTAATAATAACTTAGACTTATTATCACTAGAAAAATTAGGGATATTACAAACATGAAGAGCAGTTTCTCTCAGAACCGTAATTGCTGACCAGCTCGAGCCATTTTCAGCACAAAATAGGGGGCAGAATTGGAATTATGCCTCCCATTTGGGCTCAGAACCGCTCACCACATGTGACTGATTCTGATAGGATGTGTAGTGGAACATGTAAGACAACTCTATTGGGCCTGATTGGTTTTAATAATATGTTGTTATTTTCCTGCAACAAGCATTTTTTTGCATGATGATGATGTATTTTATAGACAGCTAAAAGAGTTAATTCTGAAAAAATCCTATGAACTTTTGGGAAGTTGCAGCAAACCTCCACCAATTTTCTTATAACGCTAAATCTCCCTAAGCTTTAGGAGGTGTTGCACATAACCCCCATGAACTATTTTATTTCATCATATATCATAAGAAAATTTCTCATTTAATCTCCAAATTGGCACTGTCAACTCTAGCTAATATCCCATGTGGCAAGCTTGTGCCAGAAAAAAAAAAGATGAAAATAATTACATAGTCCCAACAAATTATATATTTTTCCTTTTCAATAAAAGGGTTTTTTTTTAACCAATTTTTTTTTGGGTGCCCAAGTTAGAGTTTATGGTACTAATATAGGGATTAAAACATAAATTTTTAAATAAAAATTAGTGAAATAAAACAGCTTATGCGGATGACCATGAGGACTAAGGAAAAACTGTGTGAGTTCAAATTCCAATTTGAACTCCAAATTCTATTAACTAAAATACCAAACTTGTGTCGATTTGTTCCCTATTCGAACACTGATTGGAGGTCGCAATAGAGTTCGAGCAACAGAATAATTCTATTGACTTATACCTCAATTCCAAGTCCAGAGTAAAAGGGATTACGAAAATCCCGTAATAATCGGATTCAATAGAGAGTAATCTAAATAACAAATTTTTCCCTGTCAAAACTCCAAATACAAATCGGACTAGAATTGCTATCCTATTCTTACAAGAACTAGACTTACTATCCCATAAATATCCCTTAACCCATTGCTCTCTTCATTGAAAATTTCTCAAGTCTCCTCCTTCGTAAAACCATGGCTTCATCTCGTAGCACCAACTCTCTCTTCTTCTTCTTCCTCCTGCTCCTCATCTCCTCCTCCGTCGCGATTCGCCCATCCCCAGACCTCTTCAACAAACCCACGTCCCAAATCTCCGCCCTCCTCCGAAGCTTCTCACGGGTACCGACACCCCCAAAACCCCACCACCACGGCTGCTCCAATGGCCGCATCAACGTCGCCATGACCCTGGACTTCAACTCCCTGCGAGGCCTCGTTTCCTCCGTCGGCTCCATCCTCTCCCACTCTTCTTGCCCCTACAACCTCCGCTTCCACTTCCTCGTCTCCTCTGACGACGACAACAACAACAACTACCGAACCCTCCTTGAGTTCATCTTCCCTTGGCTCAGCTTCCATATCTCCACCTTCGAACAAAAAGCCGTCCGAACCCTCGTCGAACAAAAATTCGCGCACGACTCTCTGAGCTACGCGCGTAGCTACCTGGCCGATGTCCTGCCGTCGTCTGTCGACAAAGTCATATATCTGAACCCCAACGTCATTGTCCTCGACGACATAGTGAACCTATGGAACACAAGGTTCCGTCATAACGGCTCCGTCATTGCCGCGCCAAGATATTGCGTGGCGAAGAAGCAGTGCTATTTCAAGACAGGGGTGATGGTGGTGGATTTGGGGAGATGGAGGGAAGGAAACTACTCGGAGAAGATTGAGGAGCTGATGATGAGGATGCAGAAGGGGGAGTGGATCCACGACCCGATGGTGACGGCGTTTAGAGGAGTAGCGGAGGGGATTGATGAGAGATGGGATAGGATCGAGTTCGATTTGGACAGAGATTGCGAGCTGATGTATGGTGAAGGGGAGGTCAGTCTGGTGCATTGGAGTGCGATGAAGCCCTGGGAGAGATTTCATGGAGAGGGCTGCGAGGTTAAGCTTTGGGCTCAGTATGATCTTTATCGTTCTTAGCCCTACATAACTTTGTTTAGGTTTTTTAGATTCTCAAGGTTTAGTTCTTTCTAGAAATATTAGTTGTGGCCTAAGTTACAACTGGTATATTGATGTATGGTTTCCTGTCAAAACATTGAAATGAATTGTTTCTGATATTTAGTTTCATGTGCTAATTAGGTAATTGATATATGGTTTCTTGTGTTATGTATGGGTGTTCTTAATTTTGTGTTTAGCAGAAACTTCATCTCCCATCGCCACCTCAGGTTTGAAAATCGAAAACCCCCCATGAACTCTTCTCACTTTAAACCCTGAAAGCTAACATCTTTAGGTCTAGCATGTCACATGAAAAGTAGATAACTGAGAAAATACCAAAATATCCCTCAATTATAAAAAAAATACTCTGATTTCTTTAGGATAAAAGAAAGAGAGGAGCAAGAGAGAAAAAAAATCGATGTAAATTGATCAAGGTCTGTGTTTGTCGGTTGATGGTTTCTTTATAACTGAATGGGTTGAGTTTCAAAAGGGTATTTCAATCATTTTATATTTTAAAATGACGTCGGGGGTTTGGTGTGAAAAGTGTGAAGATTAGGGGATTTTTGAGACACGCATACTTGAGAGAGGGGTCTCTAATTTTCAAAGTTGAATGAGGCTATCTATAATATGCCAAAATTCAAATTAAAATAGTTGATGAAAATTTTCGAGACATCCAAAGATAGTAGAGGAGGTTTTCTAAAATTAATCTAAAAATCATATATGCAAAATTATACATGTATAAAACTATATTTTAAAATTGATGAATTAGTCTTCCTCTTGAATATTATTGATGAATTGGTCGACATTTTGTTATTTATTGATTTGGTATCATAAGAGGGTTATATGTTTCACACGTATCTCTCTTTTTAATAGAACACAAGACATCATAAAACACATAGAACATGTAATGATCTACAAAATTTAAAACTTTCCTATTGTTAAAATACTCTCTGCGATCCACAAAAGTAAATAATTTATTTACATAAATTACCCAAAATATTATCTCCAATTCTCCATGCTTTGTCTGATTTTTTAATAATTAGATTGAAATTCTAATGGGTTCTTAAAATTATTCTAGGAATAAATATTTTAATTATTAAGATTATTTTATGGATATTTGAAAACAACATATACTTTTCTAGTTAAGTTGAAATTTTAATGCAAGCATCACAAGATGAGGTTTTAGCATTGAGATTATTATAGATTAAATCAATGCATTGAAGGCCTTATACCTCATATAATTGCGATGATGTATTTGAATACTTCATGTTGTAGGGTTTAACTTAATATACTCTTCAGTTCATACCAAATCTCAAAAGGTTTTTCTTTAGGGCTGTTTGGTTGCTTTCCTTCATTTTCCACAAACTATTTTCCTTCACTTTTTGTGTTTCCTTCACTTTCATGGAAAGTGTTTCTTGTGTTTGTTTAAGCCAAAAATATGGGGTGAGAGTACTTTCCACCACTTTTCTTAGTTTGGTTCAACTTGAAAAAGAAGAAAATAATTGATGTGTGAATAGATTCCCTCATTTTCTAGTGTTTGGTTCAAATGAAAAAAAGAAGAAACCATGAATATGGTCACCATGGTGTGCTTACTACCCATATCGTTAAAATTATTTCCAACATAAATTAAGAGGTGAACATATATCAACCGTCACATAAAAATATTTAAAATTTTGAGGGACTAATTTGCAATTTTTAAAAAGATTTGAGGTAGTGATTTCAAAATATTTAAGAATTAATGGACTAATTTTTAATTTGAGGTAGTAATTTGAAAGATGTTTATAGATTTGAGGGACTAATTTTAAAATATGTGATAGTAATTTGTAAGATGTTTAAAGATTCAATGATATTAAGTCTCATTACTATAATAGCCATCTCATGCAAAATCCCAAACAAGAAAGTATAAAATTGAAGGCAAGAGCTAAATATGCTAATAAATTGCACCTCAGAAATATTTAAAGATTTGAGGGACTAATTAGCTAAAATGTAACACTAATATGAGTTTTCTCTTTCACACGTATCCTCTCTTCACTCTCTCATAAAAAATAATAAAAATGCAGCGGCATGAAGGAGCTCAGCTAGGGTTAGGTTTCCCCAATCACTCAATCTCTCTCAGGTTCCATCTATTTCTCATTTTCACTCAATTCAATCTTTTGTAAACCTCAATCCTTCCTTAAATCCCTCAAATAATCAACTTTTCGTGATTAAGATCCCAATTTCTCAAAATGCTCGATCTTCATCGCCGACAAACCCGCTTCAAAAATCGATCGACGCCGATCCATCGCTCTCGACCTCAACAACGACGATTCCCTCCTGCTTCCCTCAAAGCCTCAACAACGCGGGAGAAATTGGAGAGGGCACGGTGATGAGATGAGGATGCGGGAGAGATGAAGAAACCCTAAACTTTCCTCCCCCTTTCTCTGCGGGCCTGTATGAGAAATTTTCTATGTTTTTCCGGTGTAATCGGGACTTTGAGGGCGGAAAATGGAGAAAGGGAAAAACCAACGTGGCAATCACTTTCTGTTCCTATTTCCTTTTTCATTTTGGGAACCAAACATCCGATTTTGGGGGAAAATGTCAAAAAATTTCTGTGTCAGTTTTCATTTGGCCATTTTCTGCACTTTTTGGGCTAACCAAACAGCCCCTTATAATAAAGCTTCAACATTAAGATGACTTTGCTAGCTAGCAAAATTTTTGTAGTTCCTACATCAAAGAGATATTTCCAGTGTTTTGATCACACAAAAGCCGACATTTTTCAGATTCTTTTTATTTTTAAATATTATAAAGGAGGGATATTATAAAGGAGATTTTGATAGTTAAGTTATCTAATTTTGAAATAAAACTTGTACAGCTCATTCAACAAGCCAAAATTTTCTTTTCTCTTTTCTCTTTTCTCTTAGTGTATTATAAATAAAGAATAATATTGTAAAGAAGTGGCTAGTGGTTAAATTATCTCATTTTAAATTTTAAATTTGAAATAAAAGTCACCACCCACTTATTTTGAATCTCTTTTAAGTTTCAAACTATTTGAAGAAAAAGCTCTAGCTCGATTATCTATTTTTAAAAATCTATAAGATATAAATCATTCATATAAGCCATTTGTATGCTCGTGTCAATAAAAATGGAGAGAGAGAGAGAGAGAGAGAGAGAGAGAGAGAGAGAGAGTGTGTGTGTGTGTGTGTTTAATAGAAAAAAGAAATATCAGTTCAAAAATTATATTTAAAGTTGATGGAGTAGTCTTCCTCTTAAAATACTATAGATGAATTGGTTAATTTTTTGTTATTTATTGATTTGATACCCTATCTTTACTAATTTTTATTAAGAGGGATTATTGATTCACTCGTGTTCGTATTTAAAACATTAATAGGACACAAGACACCATAAAAACATATAACATGTAAATATCAATCAAATTAAAATCTTCCCTATTACAAAAATATTCTCTTCAATCCTCAAAAATAAACAAATTTATTTACATAAATGGCTCGAAATATTATCCGAAATTCTCCCTACTTTATCGATTTTCTAAAACCTTGATTGAATTCTAATTGGTTCTTAAGATTATACTAGGAATAAATATTTGGATTCTTACGATTATTTTATAAATATTTTAAAAGTACATATACCTTTCTAATTATGGTCAAATTCTAATTCAAGCATCACAAGATTGAGGTTCAAATGTGAGATTATTTTAGATAGAAACCACTATGTGAAAGTCTTCTATATCATATAATTGTAACTATTTATTTGATTACTTTATGTTGTCGGCTTTAACTCAATGTACTCTTTAGTTCTTACCAAATCTCAAAAGTTTTTTATAATAAAATATCAACATAAGATGACCATGCAGTCTAGTAGGATCTCCGCAAAGGCCTACATCAAGAGATATTTCTAGTGTTGTGTTCACCCAAGATACCGACTTCTTTATATTTATTTTTTTTTTAGATATTATAAAAAAAGAGGGATGTTGCTAAGAAGAGTTTTATGGTTGAATTATCTAACTTTGAATTTAAAATTTTGAAATAAAAAATATCAATGGTCTCATTCGCAATTCGACTTATTCTTTTTCTCATTTTATCTTAGAATATTATAAATAGATGGTTAAACTATTTATTGTGAATTTTAAATTTTAAAATAAAGTCATTCAACCCTTATTTTGCATTTATTTTAAGTTTCAAACTATTAAAAAGCTACTCATATTATTTGGTTTTAAATAATGCATAAGTTAAAAGTCATTGGTATATGCCATTTGCATGCTCATATCCATATAAAAAATGGAGTATATTTAAAAAATAGAAAAGAAGAAGCGAGTTAAAAAAATTGCTCAATTTGACTTATATAGAAGCACATGCATAGACTAAAGAAGAAACCCATAAAGACCAAACAAACCAGATATTTAAAAAAAAAAAAAAAAGAAAGACCCCTTGCCTTCAAAGCTAATGATTCGGATTCAGTTCACTCTATGTGTTCCGTATTACTTATTTTAGATCTAAAACTCACCCATGTGAGCACGGGCAAAATACTTGTTTATGCATATGTGCATTGTGTTCATCTGAAACATATTTATGTTCGTGTTATAATCATGGATTCAAGTTCACCATCTTTATGATGTGTGATGATATACTTTCTGTGATTTATTTATTTGCATCTAAGGCTTTTTAATTCTTAATAAGTCTTGACCTTTTATTTTAAGGAACATGAAGAGCATCGCTTCTCGTGAACCTACCGCGATGACCAGCCCGAGTAGTTTGCAAGACAAAAATAGGGGCGTAATTGGAATTATGCCTCCCATTTGGGCTCAGAACCGCTCACCACATGTGACCGATTCTGATAGGATGTGTAGTGGAACATGTAAGACAACTCTATTAGGCCTGATTGGTTTTAATAATATGTTGTTATTTTCCTGCAACAAGCATTTTTTTGCATGATGATGATGCATTTGATAGACAGCTAAAACAGTTAATTACAAAAAATCCTATGAACTTTTGGGAAGTTGCAGCAAACCCCCATCAATTTTCTTATAATGCTAAATCTCCCTAAGCTTTAGGAGGTGCTGCACATAACCCCCATGAACTATTTTATTTCATCATATTTCATAAGGCAATTTCTCATTTAATCTCTAAATTAGCACTGTCAACTCTAGCTAATATCTCATGTGGCAAGCTTATGCTAGAAAAAAAAAAGATGAAAATAATTACATAGTCCCAACAAATTATACATTTTTCCTTTTCAATAAAAGCTTTTTTGAAACTAGTTTTTTTTTTTTGCCAAAGTTAGAGTTTAAGGAACTAATATAGGGATTAAAACATAAATTTTCAAATAAAAATTAGTGAAATAAAACAGCTTATGCGGATGACCATGTGGACAAAGGAAAAACTGTGTGAGAGTTCAAATTTCAATTTGAACTCTAAATTCTATTAACTAAAATACCAAACTTGTGTCGATTTGTTCCCTATTCGAACACTGATTGGAGGTCTAATAGAGTTCGAGCAACAGAATAATTCTATTGACTTATACCTCAATTCCAAGTCCAGAGTAAAGGGATTACGAAAATCCCGTAATAATCGGATTCAATAGAGAGTAATCTAAATAACAAATTTTTCCCTGTCAAAACTCCAAATACAAATCGGACTAGAATTGCTATCCTATTCTTACAAGAACTAGACTTACTATCCCATAAATATCCCTTAACCCATTGCTCTCTTCATTGAAAATTTCTCAAGTCTCCTCCTTCGTAAAACCATGGCTTCATCTCCTAGCGCCAACTCTCTTCTTCTTCTTCCTCCTGCTCCTCATCTCCTCCTCCGTCGCGATTCGCCCATCCCCAGACCTCTTCAACAAACCCACGTCCCAAATCTCCGCCCTCCTCCGAAGCTTCTCACGGGTACCGACACCCCCAAAACCCCACCACCACGGCTGCTCCAATGGCCGCATCAACGTCGCCATGACCCTGGACTTCAACTCCCTGCGAGGCCTCGTCTCCTCCGTCGGCTCCATCCTCTCCCACTCTTCTTGCCCCTACAACCTCCGCTTCCACTTCCTCGTCTCCTCTGACGACGACAACAACAACAACTACCGAACCCTCCTTGAGTTCATCTTCCCTTGGCTCAGCTTCCATATCTCCACCTTCGAACAAAAAGCCGTCCGAACCCTCGTCGAACAAAAATTCGCGCACGACTCTCTGAGCTACGCGCGTAGCTACCTGGCCGATGTCCTGCCGTCGTCTGTCGAGAAAGTCATATATCTGAACCCCAACGTCATTGTCCTCGACGACATAGTGAACCTATGGAACACAAGGTTCCGTCATAACGGTTCACATTGCCGCGCCAAGATATTGCGTGGCGAAGAAGCAGTGCTATTTCAAGACAGGGTGATGGTGGTGGATTTGGGGAGATGGAGGGAAGGAAACTACTCGGAGAAGATTGAGGAGCTGATGATGAGGATGCAGAAGGGGGAGTGGATCCACGACCCGATGGTGACGGCGTTTAGAGGAGTAGCGGAGGGGATTGATGAGAGATGGGATAGGATCGAGTTCGATTTGGACAGAGATTGCGAGCTGATGTATGGTGAAGGGGAGGTCAGTCTGGTGCATTGGAGTGCGATGAAGCCCTGGGAGAGATTTCATGGAGAGGGCTGTGAGGTTAAGCTTTGGGCTCAGTATGATCTTTATCGTTCTTAGCCCTACATAACTTTGTTTAGGTTTTTTAGATTCTCAAGGTTTAGTTCTTTCTAGAAATATTAGTTGTGGCCTAATTTACAACTGGTATATTGATGTATGGTTTCTTGTCAGAACATTGAAATGAATTGTTTCTGATATTTAGTTTCATGTGCTAATTAGGTAATTGATATATGGTTTCTTGTGTTATGTATGGGTGTTCTTAATTTTGTGTTTAGCAGAAACTTCATCTCCCATCGCCACCTCAGGTTTGAAAATCGAAAACCCCCCATGAACTCTTCTCACTTAAAACCCTGAAAGCTAACATCTTTAGGTCTAGCATGTCACATGAAAAGTAGATAACTGAGAAAATACCAAAATATCCCTCAATTATAAAAAAAAATGCTCTGATTTCTTTAGGATAAAAGAAAGAGAGGAGCAAGAGAGAAAAAAATCACTGTAAATTGATCAAGGTCTGTGTTTGTCGGTTGATGGTTTCTTTATAACTGAATGGGTTGAGTTTCAAAAGGGTATTTCAATCATTTTATATTTTAAAATGACGTCAGGGGGTTTGGTGTGAAAAGTGTGAAGATTAGGGGGATTTTGTGAGACACGCCATACTTGAGAGAGGGGGTCTCTAATTTTCAAAGTTGAATGAGGCTATCTATAATATGCCAAAATTCAAATTAAAATAGTTGATGAAAATTTTCTGAGACATCCAAAGATAGTAGAGGAGGTTTTCTAAAATTAATCTAAAAATCATATATGCAAAATTATACATGTATAAAACTATATTTTAAAATTGATGAATTAGTCTTCCTCTTGAATATTATTGATGAATTGGTCGACATTTTGTTATTTATTGATTTGGTATCATAAGAGGGGTTATATGTTTCACACGTATCTCTTTTTAATAGAACACAAGACATCATAAAACACATATAACATGTAAAGATCTACAAAATTTAAAACTTTCCTATTGTTAAAATACTCTCTCGATCCACAAAAGTAAATAATTTATTTACATAAATTACCCAAAATATTATCTCCAATTCTCCATGCTTTGTCCGATTTTTAATAATTAGATTGAAATTTAATGGGTTCTTAAAATTATTCTAGGAATAAATATTTTAATTATTAAGATTATTTTATGGATATTTGAAAACCACATATACTTTTCTAGTTAAGTTGAAATTTTAATGCAAGCATCACAAGATGAGGTTTTAACGTGAGATTATTATAGATTAAATCAATAATTGAAGGCCTTATACCTCATATAATTGCGATGATGTATTTGAATACTTCATGTTGTAGGGTTTAACTTAATATACTCTTCAGTTCATACCAAATCTCAAAAGGTTTTTCTTTATAATAAAGCTTCAACATTAAGATGACTTTGCCACTAGCAAAATTTTTGTTGTTCCTACATCAAAGAGATATTTCCGTGTTTTGATCACACAAAAGTGTTGACATTTTTCAGATTCTTTTTATTTTTAAATATTATAAAAAAGAGGGATATTATAAAGGAGATTTTGATAGTTGAGTTATCTAATTTTGAAATAAAACTGGTACACGCTCATTCAACAAGCCAAAATTTTTCTCTTCCTCTTTTTCTCTTAGTGTATTATAAATAAAGAATAATATTGTAAAGAAGTGGCTAGTGGTTAAATTATCTCATTTTAAATTTTAAATTTGAAATAAAAGTCACCCACCCACTTATTTTGAATTTCTTTTAAGTTTCAAACTATTTGAAGAAAAAGCTCTAGCTCGATTATCTATTTTAAAAATCCATAAGATATAAATCATTCATATATGCCATTTGTATGCTCGTGTCAATAAAAATAGAGTGTGTTTGTGTGTGTGTGTGTGTGTGTGTGTGTGTGTGTGTGTGTTTGTTTTAATAGAAAAAAAGAAATATCAGTTCAAAAAATCTGTTCAATTCAATTTAGAAGCACATGCATATGACTAAATAAGAAATCCATATAGACCTGAACATATCAAATATAAAATAATCGACATCTACCCTTCCAAGCTAATCACACAATTGCTACTCCCTCCTTATTACTTTTTCAACAACTCGTCAAGCACCCGCAAAATACTTGTATATAGAAATAAATTGGTAAAATTCCTAAAGACATAAAAATTAACATGTGTCATATCATAAAGACACAAAAATTGACATATGTCACATCATTAATAACAATGCGTTTCACTACATTATCAAAAGATGACATGTGTACACCTAATCTTATATTCACCTAAGGGTCCCTATTAAATTAAAACTATTCATAACTAGAATATTCTAATAATCAAGTATTTTACCATCCTTATTAGATTATAACTATTCATAATTAAAAAATCTCATAATTATATACTTAAATATAAAAACTAAAGGAAAACGCATGTAGAGAGCCTTTCTAGATAAAACAATGGGTTAAGTTTAGAAAAGTTTCTCAATTATAAGGGGTGTCTCGAATCCCCACCCTCTCCCCACCCCTAAAAAATATTTTAATTTGGCAAAACACCCCCCTCAAGTTTGAGCACATTGTACATAACTCCCCTCAACTATGAAAATATGAGGTAAGCCCCGTGAACTTTTCTCACTTAAGCCCCCTTAAATATGGGGTGTGTCACAGAAACCCCTCTCAACCATTTTAATTTAAGAAACCCCCCTCAAAGTTGAGCCTATTGTAGATAACTCCCCTCAAGTTTGAAATTTTGAGAAACCCCATGAACTCTTCTCATTTTACGTCCTGAAGGCTAACACCATATGTCTAACATGTCACATGACAAATAGGTGATTGAGAAAAGACCCAAAATGCATCTCAATCATAAAAAAATTACTTTTATTTTTTTAGGATAAGAGAAAGAGAGGAGAAAAAGAAGGGTGGGGAGCATTGTAAATTGATCAACATTTTTTTTATTGTTTTGGGGTTTCTTTGTATGGGTTAATTTTTAAAAGGATATTTCAGTAATTTTATATTTTAAAATAATCTTAGGGGGGTTTGGTGAGAAAAGTGTGAAAGATAAGAGGGGTTTTGTGAGTCATCCCATAGTTGAGAGGGTTTTCTCTAATTTTCAAACTTGAGTGGAGTTATGTATAATATGCCCAAACTTGAGGGGCTTTCCTCAAATTAAAATAGTTAACTGTGGGTTTCTGAGTCATCCACCATATTTGAGGGGATTTTCTAAAGTTAACCTTAAAATCATTTATGGAAAATTATACATGTATTAAATTATATTTAAAGTTGATGGAGTAGTCTTCCTCTTAAAATACTATAGATGAATTGGTTAATTTTTGTTATTTATTGATTTGATACCCTATCTTTACTAATTTTTATTAAGAGGGATTATTGATTCACTCGTCCTATTTAACACATTAATAGGACACAAGACAACATAAAAATATATAACATGTAAATATCAATAAAATTAAAATCTTCCCTATTACAAAAATATTCTCTTCAATCCTCAAAAATAAACAAATTTATCTACGTAAATTGCTTGCAATATTATCTCAAATTCTCCTACTTTATCGATTTTATAAAACCTTGATTGAATTCTAATTGGTTCTTAAGATTATTCTAGGAATAAATATTTGGATTCTTAAGATTATTTTATAAATATTTTAAAAGAACATATACCTTTCTAATTATGTTCAAATTCTAATTCAAGCATCACAAGATTGAGGTTCAAGTGTGAGATTTTTTAGATAGAAACCAATATGAAAGTCTCCTATCTCATATAATTGTGACTATTTATTTGATTATTTTATGTGATGGCTTTAACTCAATGTACTCTTTAGTTCTTACCAAATCTCAAAAGTTTTTTATAATAAAATATCAACATAAGATGACCATGCAATCTAGTAGGATCTCCGCAAAGGCCTACATCAAGAGATATTTCTAGTGTTGTGTTCATCCAAGATACTGATTTTTTATATTCTTTTTACTTTTTAGATGTTATAAAAAAAAAGAGGAATGTTGCTAAGAAGAGTTTTATGGTTGTATTATCTAATTTTGAATTTAAAATTTTAAAATAAAAATATCAATGGTCTCATTCTGCAATTTGACTTATTCTTTTTCTCATTTTATCTTAGAATATTATAAATAGATGGTTAGACTATTTAATTGTGGATTTTAAATTTTAAAATAAAGTCATTCACCCCTTATTTTGCATTTATTTTAGGTTTCAAACTATTAAAAAAGCTACTCATATTATTTAATTTTAATAATCCATATGTTAAAAGTCATTGGTATAAGCCGCTTGCATGCTAATATCCATAAAAAAATAGTGTATATGTAAAAATAGAAACGAAGAAGCAATAGTTAAAAAAATCTATAAAATTTGACTTATATAGAAGCACATGCATAGACTAAAGAAGGAACCCATAAAGGCCAAACAAACCAGATATTAAAAAAAAAAAAAAAAAAAAAAGACCCCTACCCTTCAAAGTTAATGAAGCGGATTCAGTTCACTCTACGTGCTCCGTATTACTTATTTTAGATCTAAAACTCACCCATGCGAGCATGGGCAAAATACTTGTATATGCATATGTGCATTGTGTTCATCTGAAACATATTTATGTTCGTGTTATAATCATGGATTCAAGTTCACCGTCTTTATGATGTGTGTTGATATACTTTCTGTGGTTTTTTTATCTGCATCTAAGGCTTTTAAATTCTTAATAAGTCTTGACCTTTTATTTTAAGAAACTTGAAGAGCATAAAGCCTCAGAACCGATCACTGTGACCACCAGCCTGAAATAAGCTAAAGACAAAATAGGGGCGTAATGGAACTATGCCTCCCATTTGGGCTCAGAACCGCTCACCACATGTGACCGATTCTGATAGGATGTGTAGTGGAACATGTAAGACAACTCTATTGGGCCTGATTGGTTTTAATAATATGTTGTTATTTTCCTTCAACAAGCATTTTTTTTTTTTGCATGATGATGATGCATTTGATAGACAGCTAAAAGAGTTAATTACAGCAAAAATCCTATGAACTTTTGGGAAGTTGCAGCAAACCCCCATCAATTTTCTTATAACTCTAAATCTCCCGAAGTTTTAGGAGGTGCTGCACATAACCCCCATGAACTATTTTATTTCATCATATTTCATTAGAAAATTTCTCATTTAATCTCCAAATTAGCACCGTCAACTCTAGCTAATATCTCATGTGGCAAGCTTGTGCCAGAAAAAAAAAGATGAAAATAATTACATAGTCCCAACAAATTATATATTTTTCCTTTTCAATAAAAGGGGTTTTTTTAACTATTTTTTGGGTGCCCAACTTAGAGTTTATGGTACTAATATAGGGATTAAAACATAAATTTTTAAGAAAAATTAGTTAAATAAAACAGCTTATGCGGATGACCATGAGGACTAAGGAAAAACTTTGTGAGAGTTCAAATTCCAATTTGAACTCCAAATTCTATTAACTAAAATATCAAACTTGTGTCAATTTGTTCTCTATTCAAACACAGATTGGAGGTTGCAATAGAGTTCGAGCAACAGAATAATTCTATTGACTTATACCTCAATTCCAAGTCCAGAGTAAAAGGATTACGAAAATCCCGTAATAATCGGATTCAATAGAGAGTAATCTAAATAACAAATTTTTCCTGTCAAAACTCCAAATACAAATCGGACTAGAATTGCTATCCTATTCTTACAAGAACTAGACTTACTATCCCATAAATATCCCTTAACCCATTGCTCTCTTCATTGAAAATTTCTCAAGTCTCCTCCTTCGTAAAACCATGGCTTCATCTCCTAGCGCCAACTCTCTCTTCTTCTTCTTCCTCCTGCTCCTCATCTCCTCCTCCGTCGCGATTCGCCCATCCCCAGACCTCTTCAACAAACCCACGTCCCAAATCTCCGCCCTCCTCCGAAGCTTCTCACGGGTACCGACACCCCCAAAATCCCACCACCACGGCTGCTCCAATGGCCGCATCAACGTCGCCATGACCCTGGACTTCAACTCCCTGCGAGGCCTCGTCTCCTCCGTCGGCTCCATCCTCTCCCACTCTTCTTGCCCCTACAACCTCCGCTTCCACTTCCTCGTCTCCTCTGACGACAACAACAACTACCGAACCCTCCTTGAGTTCATCTTCCCTTGGCTCAGCTTCCAAATCTCCACCTTCGAACAAAAAACCGTCCAAACCCTCGTCGAACAAAAATTCGTGCATGACTCCCTGAGCTACGCACGTAGCTACCTGGCCGATATCCTACCATCGTCTGTCGACAAAGTCATATATTTGAACCCCAACGTCATTGTCACTTAGAGTTTATGGTACTAATATAGGGATTAAAAC
Source organism: Asparagus setaceus (assembly GCA_012295165.1). Taxonomy (NCBI): domain Eukaryota; kingdom Viridiplantae; phylum Streptophyta; class Magnoliopsida; order Asparagales; family Asparagaceae; genus Asparagus; species Asparagus setaceus. Next base: position 17,742,668 of record CM022706.1, on the reverse strand, counting down.
ATAAATTTTTAAGAAAAATTAGTTAAATAAAACAGCTTATGCGGATGACCATGAGGACTAAGGAAAATTGTGTGAGAGTTCAAATTCCAATTTGAACTCCAAATTCTATTAACTAAGGGTGCGTTTGGGAACCATGGTGTTTCCTCCATTTCTTCAGTTTTTGTCAAAATAAAAACACCATGTGTTTAGAACCATGGTGTTTTTATGATAAAACACCAAAAATAACAAACACCACACTTATTTGAAAACACCCTTTAGGTGTTTTGAGTTTCGTAGAATGTTAGTATAATAGCTAAATATAATCTATAATATTATAAATGATAATTTGTTAATAATATAGTGCTCAATATATTATATATTATTATATTGTATAAAAATAATATAGCATATTAAATTATATTAAATATAATATAATATATTATAAAATAAATAAAATTTTAATTTTATAATATTTAAAAATATGTTTAATGTATTAATATATTCAAACATGTTTAATAAAATATTATAAAATTACTATAATATTATATATTTACTAAAATAGTATATAACTAATATATATTAATAAATATAATATAATATAATATAATTAACATATATTAAATCAAATTTGTATACTACACTAAAATTAATATTATGTTAAAGTTAAATATTATATTAAATTATAAAATATATTAAATTTAATTATGAAATATATATTATAATATAATATTTTTATTATAATATATAAGTACTTTAATTTAATATAATATTATAAATGCTTATTTGTTAACAATATAATGCTCAATCTATTATATATTATTATATTATAGAAATATTAATATAATATATTTTTATCTAAATTATGTTAAATATAATATATTATATTATAAATAATATTTTAACATATGTTTAACATATTAATATAATATATTCAAATATGTTTAATATATTAATTTAATATATCCCAGTAATATGTTATATTATATTGATGAAAAAATAATATAATATAAAAATTTATAAAATATAATATAATATATACTAGATTACTATATTTTATGTTAAATTAATATAATATATTAAAATTAATATTATAATAAAGTTAAATATAATGGTAAATTATAAAATACAGTCAAAAAATAAAAATATTAAACAATAAATAATTTGCTATTTTATTTCATATAACATATTATATTAGTATTTTTATTAAAATTAATATCATATAATAAAAGTGTTTAAGTATAATAAAATCAATTTATTATATTATACTATTAAACTAAAGTATGACATATATTGATGTAATAGAATATAATATATATTATTTATATAATATACAAAAAATATATTATACTATTAAAAATAATATAATATAATAAATAATTATTTAATTAATATAATATATCTTATATTATAATATATAATTAATATAATAGAATATAGTATATTAGTTAATATAAATATATTATAACATATATGTTATATTTCATAGATGATATTATTATAATATAATATATGTGTATGAAAATGGTCCAACTAGTATTGACCAAGAAACTCAAAATGGTGTTTTCAAAACACTTTGAAAAAAACACAATGGCATGGTGTTTCTTTAGAAAACACAATAAAAACTCACAACGGTATCCAAACGCACCCTAAAATATCAAACTTGTGTCAATTTGTTCCCTATTCAAACACTAATTGGAGGTTGCAATAGAGTTCGAGCAACAGAATAATTCTATTGACTTATACCTCAATTCCAAGTCCATAGTAAAAAGGATTACAAAAATCTAGTAATAATCGGATTCAATAGAGAGTAATCTAAATAACAAATTTTTCCCTGTCAAAACTCCAAAAACAAATCGGACTAGAATTGCTATCCTATTCTTACAAGAACTAGACTTACTATCCCATAAATATCCCTTAACCCATTGCTCTCTTCATTGAAAATTTCTCAAGTCTCCTCCTTCGTAAAACCATGGCTTCATCTCCCAGCGCCACCTCTCTCTTCTTCTTCTTCCTGCTCCTCATCTCCACCTCCGTCGCGATTCGCCCATCCCCAGACCTCTTCAACAAACCCACGTCCCAAATCTCCGCCCTCCTCCGAAGCTTCTCACAAGTACCGACACCCCCAAAACCCCACCACCACGGCTGCTCCAATGGCCGCATCAACGTCGCCATGACCCTGGACTTCAACTCCCTGCGAGGCCTCGTCTCCTCCGTCGGCTCCATCCTCTCCCACTCTTCTTGCCCCTACAACCTCCGCTTCCACTTCCTCGTCTCCTCTGACGACGACAACAACAACAACTACCGAACCCTCCTTGAGTTCATCTTCCCTTGGCTCAGCTTCCATATCTCCACCTTCGAACAAAAGACCGTCCAAACCCTCGTCGAACAAAATTCGCGCACGACTCTCTGAGCTACGCGCGTAGCTACCTGGCCGATGTCCTGCCGTCGTCTGTCGAGAAAGTCATATATCTGAACCCCAACGTCATTGTCCTCGACGACATAGTGAACCTATGGAACACAAGGTTCCGTCATAACGGCTCCGTCATTGCCGCGCCAAGATATTGCGTGGCGAAGAAGCAGTGCTATTTCAAGACAGGGGTGATGGTGGTGGATTTGGGGAGATGGAGGGAAGGAAACTACTCGGAGAAGATTGAGGAGCTGATGATGAGGATGCAGAAGGGGGAGTGGATCCACGACCCGATGGTGACGGCGTTTAGAGGAGTAGCGGAGGGGATTGATGAGAGATGGGATAGGATCGAGTTCGATTTGGACAGAGATTGCGAGCTGATGTATGGTGAAGGGAGGTCAGTCTGGTGCATTGGAGTGCGATGAAGCCCTGGGAGAGATTTCATGGAGAGGGCTGTGAGGTTAAGCTTTGGGCTCAGTATGATCTTTATCGTTCTTAGCCCTACATAACTTTGTTTAGGTTTTTTAGATTCTCAAGGTTTAGTTCTTTCTAGAAATATTAGTTGTGGCCTAATTTACAACTGGTATATTGATGTATGGTTTCTTGTCAGAACATTGAAATGAATTGTTTCTGATATTTAGTTTCATGTGCTAATTAGGTAATTGATATATGGTTTCTTGTGTTATGTATGGGTGTTCTTAATTTTGTGTTTAGCAGAAACTTCATCTCCCATCGCCACCTCAGGTTTGAAAATCGAAAACCCCCCATGAACTCTTCTCACTTAAAACCCTGAAAGCTAACATCTTTAGGTCTAGCATGTCACATGAAAAGTAGATAACGAGAAAATACCAAAATATCCCTCAATTATAAAAAAATGCTCGATTTCTTTAGGATAAAAGAAAGAGAGGAGCAAGAGAGAAAAAATCACGTAAATTGATCAAGGTCTGTTTGTCGGTTGATGGTTTCTTTATAACCGAATGGGTTGAGTTTCAAAGGGTATTTCAATCATTTTATATTTTAAAATGACGCGTGGGGTTTGGTGTGAAAAGTGTGAAGATTAGGGGATTTTGTGAGACACGCCATACTTGAGAGAGGGGTCTCTAATTTTCAAAGTTGAATGAGGCTATCTATAATATGCCAAAATTCAAATTAAAATAGTTGATGAAAATTTTCTCGAGACATCCAAAGATAGTAGAGGAGGTTTTCTAAAATTAATCTAAAATCATATATGCAAAATTATACATGTATAAAACTATATTTAAAATTGATGAATTAGTCTTCCTCTTGAATATTATTGATGAATTGGTCGACATTTTGTTATTTATTGATTTGGTATCATAAGAGGGGTTATATGTTTCACACGTATCTCTTTTTAATAGAACACAAGACATCATAAAACACATATAACATGTAAAGATCTACAAAATTTAAAACTTTCCTATTGTTAAAATACTCTCTCGATCCACAAAAGTAAATAATTTATTTACATAAATTACCCAAAATATTATCTCCAATTCTCCATGCTTTGTCCGATTTTTAATAATTAGATTGAAATTTAATGGGTTCTTAAAATTATTCTAGGAATAAATATTTTAATTATTAAGATTATTTTATGGATATTTGAAAACCACATATACTTTTCTAGTTAAGTTGAAATTTTAATGCAAGCATCACAAGATGAGGTTTTAACGTGAGGTTATTATAGATTAAATCAATACGTGAAGGCCTTATACCTCATATAATTGCGATGATGTATTTGAATACTTCATGTTGCAGGGTTTAACTTAATATACTCTTTAGTTCATACCAAATCTCAAAAGGTTTTTCTTTATAATAAAGCGTAAACATTAAGATGACTTTGCCAGCTAGCAAAATTTTTGTTGTTCCTACATCAAAGAGATATTTCCGGTGTTGTGATCACACAAAAAGCGCTAACTTTTTTCAGATTCTTTTTATTTTAAATATTATAAAAAAGAGGGATATTATAAAGGAGATTTTGATAGTTGAGTTATCTAATTTTGAAATAAAACTTGTACAGCTCATTCAACAAGCCAAAATTTTCTTTTTCTCTTCCTCTTTTTCTCTTAGTGTATTATAAATAAAGAATAATATTGTAAAGAAGTGGCTAGTGGTTAAATTATCTCATTTTAAATTTTAAATTTGAAATAAAAGTCACCCACCCACTTATTTTGAATTTCTTTTAAGTTTCAAACTATTTGAAGAAAAAGCTCTAGCTCGATTATCTATTTTTAAAAATCCATAAGATATAAATCATTCATATATGCCATTTGTATGCTCGTGTCAATAAAAATAGAGTGTGTTTGTGTGTGTGTGTGTGTGTGTGTGTGTGTGTGTGTGTGTGTGTTTGTTTTAATAGAAAAAAGAAATATCAGTTCAAAAAATCTGTTCAATTCAATTTAGAAGCACATGCATATGACTAAATAAGAAATCCATATAGACTGAACATATCAAATATAAAATAATCAGACATCTACCCTTCCAAGCTAATCACAATTGCTGCTACTCCCTCCTTATTACTTTTTCAACAACTCGCCCGTGCAAGCACGGGCAAAATACTTGTATATAGAAATAAATTGGTAAAATTCCTAAAGACATAAAAAAATTAACATGTGTCATATCATAAAGACACAAAATTGACATATGTCACATCATTAATAACAATGTTTCACTACATTATCAAAAGATGACATGTGTACACCTAATCTTATATTCACCTAAGGGTCCCTATTAAATTAAAACTATTCATAACTAGAATATTCTAATAATCAAGTATTTTACCATCCTTATTAGATTATAACTATTCATAATTAAAAAATCTCATAATTATATACTTAAATATAAAAACTAAAGGAAAAACGCATGTAGAGAGCCTTTCTAGATAAAACAATGGGTTAAGTTTAGAAAAGTTTCCTCAATTATAAGGGGTGTCTCAGAATCCCCACCCCCCCCCCCCCCCCCCCCCTAAAAAAATATTTTAATTTGGCAAAACACCCCCTCAAGTTTGAGCACATTGTACATAACTCCCCTCAACTATGAAAATATGAGGTAAGCCCCGTGAACTTTTCTCACTTAAGCCCCTTAAATATGGGGTGTGTCACAGAAACCCCTCTCAACCATTTTAATTTAAGAAACCCCCCTCAAAGTTGAGCCTATTGTAGATAACTCCCCTCAAGTTTGAAATTTTGAGAAACCCCATGAACTCTTCTCATTTTACGCCCGGCTAACATCAGATGTCTAACATGTCACATGACAAATAGGTGATTGAGAAAAGACCAAAATGCATCTCAATCATAAAAAATTACTTTTATTTTTTAGGATAAGAGAAAGAGGAGAAAAGAAGGGTGGGGAGCATTGTAAATTGATCAACATTTTTTTATTGTTTTGGGGTTTCTTTGTATGGGTTAATTTTAAAAGGATATTTCAGTAATTTTATATTTTAAAATAATCTTAGGGGGTTTGGTGAGAAAAGTGTGAAAGATAAGAGGGTTTTGTGAGTCATCCCATAGTTGAGAGGGTTTTCTAATTTTCAAACTTGAGTGGAGTTATGTATAATATGCCCAAACTTGAGGGGCTTTCCTCAAATTAAAATAGTTAACTGTGGGTTTCGAGTCATCCACCATATTTGAGGGGATTTTCTAAAGTTAACCTTAAAATCATTTATGGAAAATTATACATGTATTAAATTATATTTAAAGTTGATGGAGTAGTCTTCCTCTTAAAATACTATAGATGAATTGGTTAATTTTTGTTATTTATTGATTTGATACCCTATCTTTACTAATTTTTATTAAGAGGGATTATTGATTCACTCGGTCCGTATTTAACACATTAATAGGACACAAGACAACATAAAAATATATAACATGTAAATATCAATAAAATTAAAATCTTCCCTATTACAAAAATATTCTCTTCAATCCTCAAAAATAAACAAATTTATCTACGTAAATTGCTTGCAATATTATCTCAAATTCTCCCTACTTTATCAGATTTTATAAAACCTTGATTGAATTCTAATTGGTTCTTAAGATTATTCTAGGAATAAATATTTGGATTCTTAAGATTATTTTATAAATATTTTAAAAGAACATATACCTTTCTAATTATGTTCAAATTCTAATTCAAGCATCACAAGATTGAGGTTCAAGTGTGAGATTTTTTAGATAGAAACCAATATGTGAAAGTCTCCTATCTCATATAATTGTGACTATTTATTTGATTATTTTATGCTGATGGCTTTAACTCAATGTACTCTTTAGTTCTTACCAAATCTCAAAAGTTTTTTTATAATAAAATATCAACATAAGATGACCATGCAATCTAGTAGGATCTCCGCAAAGGCCTACATCGAAGAGATATTTCTAGTGTTGTGTTCATCCAAGATAATACGATTTTTTATATTCTTTTTACTTTTAGATGTTATAAAAAAAAGAGGAATGTTGCTAAGAAGAGTTTTATGGTTGTATTATCTAATTTTGAATTTAAAATTTTAAAATAAAAATATCAATGGTCTCATTCTGCAATTTGACTTATTCTTTTCTCATTTTATCTTAGAATATTATAAATAGATGGTTAGACTATTTAATTGTGGATTTTAAATTTTAAAATAAAGTCATTCACCCCTTATTTTGCATTTATTTTAAGTTTCAAACTATTAAAAAAGCTACTCATATTATTTAATTTTTAATAATCCATATGTTAAAAGTCATTGGTATAAGCCGTTTGCATGCTAATATCCATAAAAAAATAGTGTATATGTAAAAATAGAAACGAAGAAGCAATAGTTAAAAAAATCTATAAAATTTGACTTATATAGAAGCACATGCATAGACTAAAGAAGGAACCCATAAAGGCCAAACAAACCAGATATTAAAAAAAAAAAAAAGACCCCTACCCTTCAAAGTTAATGAAGCGGATTCAGTTCACTCTATGTGTTCAGATACTTATTTTAGATCTAAACTCACCCATGCGAGCATGGGCAAAATACTTGTATATGCATATGCATTGTGTTCATCCGAAACATATTTATGTTCGTGTTATAATCATGGATTCAAGTTCACCGTCTTTATGATGTGTGTTGATATACTTTCTGTGGTTTTTTTATCTGCATCTAAGGCTTTTAAATTCTTAATAAGTCTTGACCTTTTATTTTAAGAAACTTGAAGAGCATGTTTCTCGTAACCCATCGCCTTGGACCACCAGCTTCGGACCAAGCGGAGACAAAATAGGAAGCGTAATGGAACTATGCCTCCTATTTGCTCGAACCGCCACCACATGTGACCGATTCGATAGGATGTAGTGGAACATGTAAGACAACTCTATTGGGCCTGATTGGTTTTAATAATATGTTGTTATTTTCCTTCAACAAGCATTTTTTTTTGCATGATGATGATGCATTTGATAGACAGCCTAAAAGAGTTAATTACAAAGAAAATCCTATGAACTTTTGGGAAGTTGCAAAGAAACCCCATCAATTTTCTTATAACTCTAAATCTCCAAGTTTTAGGAGGTGCTGCACATAACCCCATGAACTATTTTATTTCATCATATTTCATTAGAAAATTTCATTTAATCTCCAAATTAGCACCGCCAACTCTAGCTAATATCTCATGGCAAGCTTGTGCCGTAAAAAAAAGATGAAAATAATTACATAGTCCCAACAAATTATATATTTTTCCTTTTCAATAAAAGGGTTTTTTAACTATTTTTTTGGGTGCCCAACTTAGAGTTTATGGTACTAATATAGGATTAAAACATAAATTTTTAAGAAAAATTAGTTAAATAAAACAGCTTATGCGGATGACCATGAGGACTAAGGAAAAATTGTGTGAGAGTTCAAATTCCAATTTGAACTCCAAATTCTATTAACTAAGGGTGCGTTTGGGAACCATGGTGTTTCCTCCATTTCCTTCGTGTTTTTGTCAAAATAAAAACACCATGTGTTTGGGAACCATGGTGTTTTTATGATAAAACACCCAAAAATAACAAACACCACACTTATTTGAAAACACCCTTTAGGTGTTTTGAGTTTCGTAGAATGTTAGTATAATAGCTAAATATAATCTATAATATTATAAATGATAATTTGTTAATAATATAGTGCTCAATATATTATATATTATTATATTGTATAAAAATAATATAGCATATTAAATTATATTAAATATAATATAATATATTATAAAATAAATAAAATTTTAATTTTATAATATTTAAAAATATGTTTAATGTATTAATATATTCAAACATGTTTAATAAAATATTATAAAATTACTATAATATTATATATTTACTAAAATAGTATATAACTAATATATATTAATAAATATAATATAATATAAATATAATTAACATATATTAAATCAAATTTGTATACTACACTAAAATTAATATTATGTTAAAGTTAAATATTATATTAAATTATAAAATATATTAAATTTAATTGCGAAATATATATTATAATATAATATTTTTTATTATAATATATAAGTACTTTAATTTAATATAATATTATAAATGCTTATTTGTTAACAATATAATGCTCAATCTATTATATATTATTATATTATAGAAATATTAATATAATATATTTTTATCTAAATTATGTTAAATATAATATATTATATTATAAATAATATTTTAACATATGTTTAACATATTAATATAATATATTCAAATATGTTTAATATATTAATTTAATATATCCCAGTAATATGTTATATTATATTGATGAAAAAATAATATAATATAAAAATTTATAAAATATAATATAATATATACTAGATTACTATATTTTATGTTAAATTAATATAATATATTAAAATTAATATTATAATAAAGTTAAATATAATGGTAAATTATAAAATACAGTCAAAAAATAAAAAATATTAAACAATAAATAATTTGCTATTTTATTTCATATAACATATTATATTAGTATTTTTATTAAATTAATATCATATAATAAAGTGTTTAAGTATAATAAAATCAATTTATTATATTATACTATTAAACTAAAGTATGACATATATTGATGTAATAGAATATAATATATATTATTTATATAATATACAAAAAATATATTAT